>APFE030112946.1:75168-122428 GCA_000404065.3 Pinus taeda
TTCAGCTTTTCTTCCTTCTTCCAACTGATGTCTTAATTCAAGAACTTCGTTTTCTTGTTTTTCAAGAGCTTGGAGTAGTTCTTTATTCTGCTTATTTGATTCTTCAAGATCTTCTTTTAGCAAGAGGATCGTAGCTTCAAACCTTTCATAGTAACTTGATCTTTCTATGAGTTTCTTGATTGTTGTGCTCCTTTCATTTACTTCATTTCTTAATGATGTTACTTCATCCTGCAACTTTTGACATTGATCTTCCTTTTCCTTGAATAGCTTCCTTACCCTGTTTCCTTCCTCTAGTTGAGCTTTTAGGTTGGTAACTTCTTCTTTGGAGACACATTCCCTTTTGTGCAATAGATCTTGTTGATCTCTAATTTTTTCTGTAAACCTTTTAAATTCTGCCTCTATTTGATATCTTTCTTTCTCACCCATAAGAGAAAATTCAGTTGTTTCGCTATCACTTTCATCATCTTCAAATGGATGGAGAAATGTATCACTAGAGGATAATAAATTCATACCTGATAGTTCTTTTTCTTGTTCATCCACATTTTGAAGTGATTCTGAATCTGAAATGTTTCTTCCACATATTCCCCAATAGTTTCTCCCATGGTCATATTTCCTTTGAGATGTCTTCTTCTTTTGAGGTGCTTTCTTCTTAAGCTTCTTTCCCATTGTTCTATGGATCTCCTTTAAGCGATCAAGCTTCTAATGAAGGACCTGCTCTGATACCAATTGTTGGAAATAATACTGAAAGGGGGGGGGGTTGAATCAGTATTATCAAATCAAACATTTTTTCATTTCCATACTCAGATTCATATACTTCAGTTAAGGGAACCTGTGTATATATGCAACTGTGTCTAATGCAACTAGGGTATATCTAGTAAACTTATGATTCAGTTAAGCCATTAAATGTTGATCTTTAGTTAGTGCATCAGAACTTTATTAACCATATGAACAGTAAACAGGTGCAGTAAAATAGAACAGATCATCACACACAAGAAGCACACATGAACACCATGATGTAAGGTGGAAACCCAATGTGGGTGAAAACCACCTGCTGCAATTCGTCTCTATATTCTTTTAATAAGAAACTTCTTTTTACAATATTTCTGTACTAGTGCAGCCTTATACCAATATGCAGGCTTCTACCTACATAAGGTTACAACCTCCTCTCGTTCTCCAGCTTCTCCTGGAAGGGAGCTACAACCCCCTTAGCTCTTGTACTAGCCGATCCTTTTACTAGTACGTAGGTGCTGGCCTACAGAATGCTCCAACCTTCACTCGTTTTCCAGCTACTACTGGAAGGGAGCTACAACCCCTTAGCTCTTGTACTCGCTGATTTACTAGTAAGTAGGTTTCGACCTACAGAAGACTACAACCTTCACTCATTTTCCAGCTACTACTGGAAGGGAGCTACAACCCCCTTAGCTCCTATACTAGCTGATGTACTAGTACGTAGGTGCCAACCTACAGAAGGCTACAACCTTATCTTTCTTCCTCCAGGTACCACATTTCATAAATTTTTAGACTGGATACTCCTGAAGCACAACACCATAATCTGAAGGCCACGATTCATCCAATTTTCATACTGGACCCATTAATATCATTGAAGCACACAATCAATCAACACTAGCATCATCAATCTCTAAATCACCCAATACTGAATCACTGAAACCCTGTCAACAAACTGCAGTCACCTTAACATAGAGCAAAACAAAGAACTCTGCAACAATGTTCGGATCTAATTGTATCATCAAAAATCATGCATCAGAGTGCATACGCTACTTGGAAGAGCCGAACCAACGTGTATACGCAACTTCACCAAAGCGAACCAACATATATGTCATTAATTACTTACTTATAACTTTGTTGCACTTCCTGACTTTAGACGTACCTAGATAATTACATATACAAGGATAATATGTGTGTAGCAACCAGATCTAGTCCATCAGATCACATAAAGATAAGTCATTATGATCCTGATCCATTATTAGATCTCATCCATCAATACTGAAGCTAAACACAAACAACCAACTACATATGCAAAATACTGACACCAGTAAATAGTCATCAGAACTCATCAACAACCAGAACCACCTGTAACTTCAAACATCATAGCTCATATGGTATACACTACTTAGATGTATCTAACTTGCGTATGTACGCGCTTTTATCATAGTCAACCAACGTATACATCTGTAAATAGTCATTCATGATTTGCAGCTATTCCAACTTGAGTTATACCCAGATCATAATATTTACAGAACATTACATGCATCAGTATACAGATTTAGAATAAACATGATGAAACCATATAGATATGATTCATTCCAAGCCATTAGATCCCGATCTATCCTTAGATCTTGTTCTCCATCAACTGCTGAGATTCCTCCTTAGCTCAAATCAAGCAAGGCATCATGAACCCATAACCTGCATACTGGATCTCATACTTCATCAGATATTTGAGACTTACTTTGTACTTTTGCCTAATGATCTTATCCTCCTTTTATAGTTTTAGGCATTTACTCAATTCCACGGTCCAAAACCACTTAGAACCAATACCTTGGACCAAATATCTGGGATCAACACATTGGACAAGATACCTTGGACCAATACCATGGATCACAATACCATGGTCCAAATACCATGGACCAAAACCAATTGTACGCGCCTTTCCTTGCATGAGAGTGAGTGTATACATATACACACCTTTTGGTCGGCTAACCCGCGTGTATACTAGGTTTTATCAAGGATAACCTGCGTATATCTCTTTTTCTTCATTCTGTGAGCCTGAGCTATGATCTGTCATCTTAGCAAGTTTCCATCAAGGAAAACACCTGTATCATAATGCCAATAGAAACTAAGTCATTCACATAGAAATTAAAACACTCTACAGAAATGCAATCACACTTCACAATCACCATAGAAAAGGCACACCACACATTGTACTACTAACTACATGAGCTAGTCAACTACCATACTCCTAATCAAATCGATGTAACGACATAACATAATTATGGAACTGAAGCAATTATATTCTAAAAATTATACAGCAACAACATAAAACCATACAAATAATAAAAGAGAGAAACAATAATATACATATACTCTACCGCTGCAGTCCCTAGTAAAGAGGAGGGCCCTTCCTCCCTAGCAGGGGCGCAAGAATGAACACGAGATTAGTTAAGGAGTCAGATTAGAAAGAACAACAACATCGCCATAGTGTCTTTGATATTAAGAACAATAAAAAGTTACAAGATCAAAATAACAGTACTCTCTATGTCGTCACCCATGCTGAAGGATTAACTTTGTCTTATATAAATTACATACCCAAAAATTAGGAACAGATCAATCATGAGAATCTCACAATCCTCATGCTGATCATAAAATAGAAATTGTTAGAACAGTTCCTAAATACGAAATGTTATTCAAATACATTGGCTAAAATCATAATCGCTTGGATTTGTCACTTTCTAAATAAACAATTCATAACTTCCAATAGTTGTTGCATGGAATAGTACCCACGACTTGCCAGCTACGGTGTAATAGCACCCTGCGGTCAAATAACGGTTTGGGATGTAACAACAATCACTAGGTAACAACAACCTTGTAATGGCACCCGAGGTGTAACAATAGTAATATGTAACATCAATGCATCTAACAACACACAAAGTGTAACATCAATCTTTTCCATATTTCTCTTAGACCAATCAATGTGGATGTTCATTCCATAACCTCGTTCTTGTGAGAAACACCTGAAAAAGAGGAGAGGATCCAAAAGACTTCTCCAATGCTTACCCCAGTTAGCCATAAAAAGGAATATTACATTGTTAGATCTAGCAAAAATGGAAAAATAGGTTGTTCACAATAAGAAAAAAAGGCGATTAACATGTAAAGTTTGTTTCCATGGAGGGAAAAAGGATCAAAACTGGGAAAGAAAGTATAGGAAATAGGTATAAAAACTACACCCAACAAAAGCAATGATAGAAATGCTGGAAAAATATTTGAATCAAAGTCCTTTTTTAATGACTCCAGTCCCAAGACAAACTCGGTGATTTGCAATTCCCACTACTAGCACATCTTATGGATTTATTGGAGCTCTACAATTGGTTAATGTAGTCAAATGTCATATTTTTAGTAATATATGCCAGAGGTTAGAAATCTTTGAATTTGTATGGAAAGCGGTTTCTATTCCGCTACAGTTATAACATGAAATCAACTCATTTTTTGATTTGGTAAGAACTAATATTAATGTAGATAAGAATTTATTTAACAATGACTTACTTGCTTTTAGTAAAAGGATTGAATTGTTGTCTCATCTAGACAAGAAAAATAGAGAACTACCAAATTCTAATCAAATGAGAAAAATCGAAGTTGGATGGTCTACAATAATCAGTACACTAAAAAACATTATTTATGAATGTGAAAGCATAGAGAATAGGAGAAGTGATGCGTTTTAAAAGGTAATGCAAATTGTTTGAGATCTGGATGGCCCATGCATTATAGAAAATTCTGAATTGATTACAAAAGATATGCTAACATTTGAATTGGATAAGAGAAAACAATCAATGGAATAACAATTTGATGATATAACTAATTTCACTTCAGAAGAAATTGGCAAATGGCTAATTGGATTTGTCAGTATTAATGACAAGAAATTTGTATTAATAGCTCAGTTACAAGAAGAGGCAATGGAGATTGAAAATAAATGATTCAATCAACATGAGATACTAGAGATTAGAATGGGACCAATGAAAGAATTCATTCAAGATAAGTTGAAGATATTTTTTCAAGAAGCCAAGCATTCAAAAAGAAATTGATAGTGAAACAATTAACGTATATGATTTAACAAATTGTAACTATCTTTAAATCTTTTCATATTTATTTTTTGTTTACTAGTATTCAATCATCGTGATTTTTAAATTTTAGTAATGTCACATAGTCTATTTGCTAAATGATGTTCCTTGTTTTCTTTTTCATTTCCCTCTTTTCACATTACGGTTCACACATTTACTTTTTTTGGATGCAGAACTAAATAGTTAAAGAGAAGATGCCATAATAGCATAATGAATGAGCCAATGAATTGAGCCATTGAGAATTTCCATTACTGATATAAGTGATTCCCATTGAGATCATAGTTCTTAATGCTCAGCATATGATATTATATCCATTTGTATTATGTTTATTCATCTCAATCATAGCTATGATGATTGAAATTTAAACTTGATCATTTTCTTGTTACTGTGATTACATTGCTTAATGTTACAGACTTATGCTTTGAGCATCTGTATAATGTCATTGATACATATATGCCAATAACATGAAACATGAGAATATTTTTTTTTTCTATGAAAAATGAAAAATGTTCATTGTCATCATATTTTTAAATTTGTGTAGAGTACGGTACTCTGGAAAGGGCTTTTATCACGTTTTTTTCGTATCTGTTTATTGTAGATAATGAAAGTTTTTTGTTGTATTTCAAAATGAAAGTGATATGTCAATTTTATGTGTATTTTATTTCGATTGGTCTTGTGTTGCATTATGTGACCTTTAACAAATTAATTAGCGGCGAAGATTTCTGTAAACAACTTTCCTTGTACGAGAAGATTTCATTGTGTGGAGTACAAAGGTGGCATGATGAAAGCTTGAAAGATTCCTCCACACAATAGAATTCATCTACAATTCAGCTCATATGCCTATGTACACAATGATAACCATAAACAAAGCTTTCACTGTGCAAAGAGAACAACCTTTAATCAATTGATTAGCAAATATTTTTCTGTAGAAGAAGTTGATTTTGCAGGAGTGCAGAAATTGTACTCGGTCTAGAAAGGTGTTCACTAAAATTTGTGCTTATGCTCGAGGGATATGCCATTGCATAATTTAATCCTCTGCATTTTCACATAAAATTTATATGTAAAGGTACGAAAATCCACAGGAATGCTTTGTACGATAAAACTTTGGACTCTACTTCCAAACTCCACACTAGAATTATATTGACATTAGGTTATTAGTAAACAAATATGAACATTAGACTCTTAATAAGAATCAACATTAGATGTGTTGCAGTTTCAACTTTGAATGTACCTTCCCATTCTATTGATTAACTCAATTAGTAACAATTTCTATGTTAATATTAATATTTTAATGCTTTCATAATCATAATGAAAGCTTCAAAACTTTGCATTTTGTATTAATTTTGAAAATTCATGTTAACATTAATATTTCAATGCTTTGAAAATCATGATTTAACATTTATATTTAATGCTTTGAAATAATGCCAAGGAAGATAACACTGTGAAGTGGTAACCATTTTGTTTGTGTATATATTGAATTGGGTTCCCAATGAAACCTTGTTGCTAGTCTGAATGAGATTGCTCATTTCGGAATAAAAAAAGAAAAGTTTAGTACCTTTATAGTAACTATCAAGTTTGCTCAAGATAAATAAGCAGTTTATGGAGAATTTATTATGCGAACATGCAGTGTGCAGAGCTACCTGCAGAGTGAATGTTTTGCTCAAGCAAATCTCCACACAAGGTTTATTAAAATAATAAATATACAAATATTATTTTTTTTTAACTATTATTTACGATTATATTTCGCAAGTACGAATGCAGTTGTGAGAATGTGGTTGTGCGGGGTTAGTTGTTCGTAAAAAGCGTGTGTGTAGGACAAATGCGTGTGTGTATGGCTTTCACTGTACCCAAAGCGTTGGGAAATGTTTATTTAAATAATAAATGTACAAAACTCTTTTTTAATTCTTATTTAGGAACATATGTCGCAACGATTTCTACCTCCCTATGATCTCTGAAACCCACATCAATTAATAATAGTTTCAAATGACAATTATTGATCGAATAGCATTATTGAGTATGGAAGTATGGAGGTGGTTGTGCATATGCAGAGGCTATGAAAAAAACAAATGCATGTGTGGAATAAAGGATTTGTGAAATTTCTTTGGAATGACGCAAGTGCAGAGGTATTTTTTAATTGTAATTCATTTTCAACTCATTCAGAGGTAGTGCATTTGCAATTTTATATTGGTAGATTGTGTGTAGCGTGGAGGTATGTAAAATGAAACTTGAATGCTTAGTTGCCACTTTGGCATAAGAATAATATTTATTTTATTATTAATAGAATTTGTGGAGTGCAGTTCGCAATATGCATGTTGGTGGCCTATATTTCTACATAGGAAAACACTAACCGAAGAAACAGAAACAATCATATTGCCACAAAATCATATTGCTCCGAATATTATAAAAAATATAACACACAAAGGTACTCCAAAAATCACAATTCAAGAAAACCGATTATGCATTTCCATGTTGCAACTTAATATAAGCACACCATAATGGAAATGAGTCTCAAACTAGTTGGCTGAGGAATAGTATGATAAATTGATTCGCAAAGCACCATTTGGTCTCCATATCTGTTTTTATGCCATGCACCATCATCTACTCATTTATGTGCTGGAGAATGTGGGTGCATAGAGAAATTTATTCAGTAAGGTTGAAATTAATGTTAAAATCTTTCTTTGCGTGGAGATTTTACTATGTTGAGTACAAAGTATGTGCGAGAGAGCAGCTGCATATAGCTTTGATTTTAAAGGTATGAATCATTGCGGAGGACAAGGCATGTGAAGGAGAATATAATGATTAATATTGTTAATTTTTATTGTGTGGGGTTTAAACCGTGGATTGGTTCTAAAGAAAGGATGGTGCATATGGAAATTATTGTTAAACTATTAACGTTAATCTATGAGATTTTTGCACACAATGGATTTTCCATGAAATGTGGCACATATGCATTTTTGTTATATTGGAAGCATATGTATTTTCTATTTTTAATTAAAGTTTCTTTATTAGTGTCGCCTTAAGAGATAAGTAACATATGACTATTAATTTTTCAAATTTCCATAGTGGTAATGGAATTATTGAAACTATATCTATAATGTTTCATTTAATTGATGAAAGTAATCATATTTACCAATCAATCATTTATTTCAAAGAATATAAAAAAATAAAGCATTTAGGAACATGTGGTGATGATTCTTTTCTTTATTTTTTATAGGAAGGAATTAAACTTAAACATTCGTAGTCAAAATCCAATGACTTTCTATTAGCTTTTTTTAATTATTATTATTACAATTTTTTATATCTACCAACCCAACTCTTCTAAGTATCTAACATATATGTTTAATATTTATACGCTAATGTCATAATACTAACCACTAATTTTAGTTGTGTTGTCTGTAGAAGAATTCACGAGGTGTTCATCATGCAATATTTTTAGCATACACATTATGAATGCGTGTCAAACTAGTTTTTGGAGGATCTGGTTACAAATAGAATCCTAGTTTGGGATGTATGACATTGTTCTGGTAGCTGCACGCCATGATAAACTATCTTTTTTCCCCAGAAAAATTTGTAATTTTATTCATAATGAGAAAAATTACATGTTGTAGATGCGCAAGAGCATATGCATACTGAGTAGGTCCTGATTTCTTGGGATCTATATAAAAAAAGCTGATCTATTCTTTTCTACCTTTCTTTTTTTCCACTTTTCGCCAACCACCAGTGTTGGGTATGGATGTTACAATAGACATTTGATTCTCTTTTATATTTTCTGAAAATTCCTTGTCAGAATCAGATTGTTCTAATCCATGTATTCATTTGTTTCCATTTAATTCTTTACCAGGAGTGTTTTTCTCATTCTGTTGTAGTGGGTTGGTGGGTTTCAGAAATAGTGTGGAGTTGTGCTCAATCTCTTCCTTCTGTATGATGTTCTCGATAGTATGTGTTTGGCCTCCAAAATGTCTTCAAAATGACATCCACTTTCACCTTTATCGCCACCATTTCACTCACATGTCGCAACTCCATAACAATATAACCTTTCATTAGCCACCATTTTCATAAATATATGGGTTAGGATCCTTATTTACCAAAGTTATTTATTCTATGTGTTTAAAGTGAATTTATGATTAAAAACTAGGAAATTAACATGGTTTCATGTATCTATATATGTGACTTGAGTTTCATGACATGTGTAGGTTATTTGGAAGCTTCTAAAGCACCCTTATGTGGCCTCCAATGCTTAAATTCGAATTATGTTCAAAGGAGATTTGGATGAAGGTCAAAGAAGGATATGTATCCTATTTGGATTGTAACTCTATGAGGTGTCTCATCATTTCTTATTTGGATTAGAAATCTATGAGACACGTAGGGGATATGTGTCTCATTATGAGCTATTTGGTTGTAACTATATGAAAATTTAGTGGATTCTCATTAAATAGGGTAGCTTCTTATGTTTTCGTATAAATAGGAGAGCCTTTTCCTTTGAAGGCATCGGTAAAGTTGGAGAAATGCTCATCTTTTTAATACAGATTTTGGAGCTTATACTTGGAGATTTGAAGATTTAGTTTTTCTTACATATGGAGCTTCTTCACTTGCCATCCTCATACACCATTGGAATGACCATCTAATGATTGTGAGATTTAATTTCTTTTATAGATTGAAGTTTATTTGCTTTCTTAGTATTAGCTTTAGAATGAATGTGTAATCTTTGCTTTTCTAAAAACATTTCAATAAAGAAAATTTATGTATTTTCTAATTGGATTAAGTTTGAGGCAAGGGCTCATAGTTATTTAGTTTTTGTTCATGTTCTGTTATTTACTTTCTTAGATTAAACCATCAATTCATTGTATAATTGAATAAAGTATCAGGCCAAGAAGGTGACTTCAAATTGGGTGATTGAATGTTCAACCTATGCAATCATTGAGCTTTAGTTTTTTCTGCTTTTATATTTGCTTTTAAGATCCTCATTTAATTGCATTAACTGATATTCCTAAAGATCATTCTAAGAAATTGATTTAATCATATTTCAAGATTGAATGGTTGAATATTTGATACATGCAATTACTGAGTTATTTTCTGCACACTTTACTTGCTTTTCTAGGACATTGGAAGTTAAAGTATAAATAGTTGCTTACACATCATCTCAAGAAGGTAACACTTCATAATTGAATGCTGGAGTAACTAAGCATACATTAGTTGTTTTTTATTTCATAGGTTAGTTGAATTTCATTTTCATTATTTGATTTCATAGATTAAATGAATTGAATTTTCGTTATTTTGTAGTTAGATTGATCTAAACTGAAAGACAATTTCTAGCACATACATTGCACACACGCTTCACAAATTTACGAAACCCCTGGGTTGACAAATTAAATGACAGGCAATCATTTTTCCCCAACATTTTGGCGTTGTTTCCGGGGAAGTGTGTGTAGGAACTAACTTCCAGTTTAGAGTGTGTTTTCTTTGTTTTTTGTTTTTACTAACCATTTATAGACAAAGGATCTAGAATGCAGCCCAAAGACTACATTGAGGAATGGTATCAAGAAGCGATTACGCCACAATATTCATCAATTCTTCAAGAGATCCTTGCGGCAAATCTAAAGGTTAAAATGATTTCTCATGTCTTCATGCACAATCAGGTACATTTTTCCAATTTGGGTATGAAAATTTTAGAAAGTTTAATTCGTAAATGTCTCCATTGGAAACATTCATATACTTAAAACAAAAAAACAAAAAACAAAAAACAAAAAACAAAACAAAAAACAAAAAAACAAAACAAAAAAAAAACAAAACAAAAAAAACAAAACAAAAAAACCAAAAAACAAAAACAAAAACAAAACAAAAACAAAAACAAAAACAAAAAACAAAAAACAAAACAAAAACGAAAAAAAAAATCTTTCAAGTAGGATAAACTAGGAAATAAAATCAAGCTTGATTGCATTTTTTAAAGTTTTTAGACTTTAAAATCTTCCATAATTTTATTTATTGTCCTGCATTTCTTCATTAACCTCACAAAAATATTTTCAATAAAAAAGGTCATGTTTTGATTCTAAAAAAAAAAAAAAAAACATGTTAGATTTTCATTAAAAATAAAATAAAATAAAAAATTCTTCATGATTTAGAATAAGGGAAATGTAGAATTTTAAACAAAAATGATCAATTGATAACTGGCTCTAATGCGACCTGCAAAGAAAAAAAAAATTGTTAGCTTGGAATCCAAAATTCAAAAATGCATCATAATAAAAAATAAAAAATAAATCATGCTCGAAGAGGCTGCGGTTTGTGCAACATAGCTCAAAAACAGTTCTAAATTCTAATATTCTTTGCATGTGTTCTGAATTGTATCATACAAGCCAGATGGTCTGGTCGTTCACACCAAAGAGGAGTCGAATTAGATTGATAGGGTGGTTTTGTTCTGATCCAACTGCTTTGGTAGGTTCATTTGGCCAAATTGACTGGTTATGGTTTGTAGTGACCTTCAAAACGTTGTGTCCTGTTTATGTTTTTGCTATTTAAATAAGTTTTTGCAAATTAGCTACGAAATGTAGCCTATTCTGCAGTTAATTGTGTGTTCCGTAGCTACTTCCATGGTTTAGCAGGTTATAGGTGTCAAATGAAGAAACCAACCACATGGGCATCTCTGGAATCATCTCAACATGGATTCTATCCTAGTCACCCAGCCCAAATCGATAAAAAAGCTAGATCAAGACCACAGTCAAAGGTGGAGTCAAACATATGAAACCTGAAAGAAATAGGACTCTTTGTCTATCCTTTCGCCCAGATCCTGGTTTGACACTTTCTTGTTGACATCTTTGTTTTCTAGTTCTAGTACATTCACTTTGAAGCCTTAGTTGCCTAAAATTGAGAACCATTAATCATTTCTATAAAAATTCACAATTTCAAAAATAAGAACCAAAGCTACCATAATCTGTTTGAAGAATAACAGTCGAACTAGACGCTGGGGAGAAGCTGATCAAGCTCTTCACAGTGGATCTACTAGACAGTAGTTTCGTGGCTTCCATTCATGGCTTTAATGAAGTTTTTCATCTGGCCAGTCCTATCGACCTTGTCCCTAAAGATCCTGAAGCTTGCACAGAGGTGTTTGTATCCATGCTTATGGAAGAAGTAGAATCAATTCATTGATGAAATCCATTAGATGTGTAGCTCCTTACTAGATAGATACATAACTAGCCTCGAGAGCCACCACATGGCAAATTGAACCCAGAAAGCCAGAGTGCAATACTTGCAGAGGAAATGCGTAACACCTAAAAAATGCCAATTTTGAAACGTGATTTTCGGCCAAATGAAAATGAATTTAGGATAATCGAGACATGGGTTTCTTTGGGAACAGGGTGAGTTAGGTAACCCAAAAATGGTTTCCTCAATTTCGCAACCGTTTGAGAGAAATATAAGATTCTTCGGGACCCTGTTTTGCTAACTACGTGAGAAAAAACAGTTTTAATTAATGCACAGTTGCGGCCATATTACAATTTCTCTGAGAAATATCCACCCAGGTCTGATTTCCCTAGCTAAATTCCAGCTTGAGACAGTTGGAGAAAACGATTTTAGTTTGGGTGCCCCAATCTCTTGTGCCAAGTCATCCACTGTGCGTTGACATTGTTAATTTCCTCCATTGAAGGAGCCACCGTGAGATAGAATGAGAAGGGATTTCAAGAGATCGAATAACTATTCAATGATATTCACTATTTTATACCTCATGCAGTTAATGAATGAAGGAATTAATTGATAAGAAGACCGATTCTATTTCATTACAGCCTCAATACACATTTGAACATAAGAAAGAACATGGATTCTCTAAAGCAGCAATAACGCCTTTCTGTTTTGATCATCCAAGCATCTTGGTTTCATTATCTCGATGTTTTATTTTGAAGGGGACGGTATGTGAGAGGAACCAGATATCTCGTATCAAGTACTATGCAAGCTTTGATGTATCCCTTGAAGGGTTCTTGAAGAATAAATTATCTAACCAAATTTCCAGCCAGCAGATGCACATAACCTTTGCCTTTGCTAGTAGTTTTGTAACCTTTACTTATGTTGATTAGGTTTGATTGGGTTAATAGCTTTTTGCTAAACATGTTTTTATACAAGAATGATCACGTTTCTTTGATTCTTGAAAGTACAAAAGACGTAAGCATTACAAATGAAAAATCTTATGACATGGCACAGCCAAAGAACATCGACAAGATTTTAGCTACAGAAATTGTGCACATTTTGCAGCTGAACAACAATTCTGCAACTAATTGACATTCTATAGTTGAATAGTGATTCTGCAGCTAATTGACAATTCATCAGCTGGAAAACAATTCTATAGTTACATCATTTTTAACTCAAAGATTTATTTTTCAAACAATTCATTCTAACCATTTCATATGCTTACATCATCTTTCACTGTAGCATCATGTTCCCATGCCACATTTTACATGAAAATTTTCACTGTTTCATAAAAATTTCAAAACAGTCTAACTTTCTCATACGACATCGGAATTCGATGATTCAAGCGTCGTTGGAAATATCTCGATGAGATATACAAAATGAGGAAGCTATTATCAAATTTTGAAACAGTAATGAATGAAGAAATCACTAAAAAGAAACAACAGCTAACTTTAGGCACTACCTTCAACACAAGTATAAACTCTTTTGGTTTTCTTTCATGAAATTATTTAATAGTACCAATTCTTATATTTTTTATGTAAATGTCATTAACATATAAATTTATCACCTCTCTATTTTGATAACTTTACAATCCATTGGAGAAGAAGTACTAGTTTTTTGTAGGTTCCACAAGGAAGAGCAGATGACCATAAGCAAATAGTGTCTCTCAAAGACCACATTTATTTCACAGGAAAATGATTAGAGAAACAATAGAGATGAAACATCAATGCATGAGCACATGCTAATGCATATAAGATCCAACAATTGCAAACCTTTCAGATTCCAATGTTTCCATTGCATCCATACATCTTCAGTCAATAAAACCATCATCTCATTTCCTTTGCAGTCACATTGCATTTCACTTAGTCAGTGAATAAAATTATCATCTCACATTTTCCTACCTTGCTTTCACTAACTCATAAACCATTTTCATAAAGGCATTCAACTCACTTACATTATGATTTGTCCTTTTACTTTCCATTCACTTGTCATTTTCCTTTCCGTTAAATAAACCTTGATCCATTGCAAAATTTTCCATTCATAGTCCTTCAAAATCATTGGTTCATGCTCGTGTTAGATGATGGAGGATTCCTTAAGGCCTTCCTTCTAACAAGCCTTGGCCTATCGACATCGACACATTATCTAGGTTCAGGGCTAGAGTCCTCATTAGTACCTTGAGGCTTATATGCCTTAATGATAGGCTCTCTCGCCAACAATCATGGGAATACATCAATGTCCCTTGATCGTTGGATCTTGCAAGTGGCTCGACATCGGCTCATTTATTCACCCTTTGCAAGATGTACTTAGGTACCTTTGCACTCATTCACATTAATCATGAGTTTGCCTTGCATTGGTTAATGGCATTCATCAATGGTCGGTATCCAATGACCTCTCTTCATGCTCGACATAGACACATTTATTCACATGACTAGAGTTGTGCCATTAGTTTTATAGTGATTGAAGACTATATCATTTCAGCATTTTGTAGTAGATACAACAGATTTCGCAGAAAAAATAAAGAATCCACTTCACAACCTCATCCACCATTTATGCAACCAAGAAGAAGATGAATTCTACTCATTCCATTATCCAAAAGCAGCCACACTCTTCAAATTCCCATAACTCATGCACATTGAAGATAAGTGAAGGCATGTGGTTTTCTAATTTTTAGTCATGCAATTCCTTAAAATACTAAATTTGTAACTTTGGGAAATTCCTCACTTCCTCTTTCACATTGTCATATCTTTAGTTGGGGGGAAGGGACATCATTTCATATTCATATATCATACACCATCACACATTTTCAATCATCCTAACATACTTGTCCTAATCAATTATGATTGCATTATGGTTCAAAAAGTTATATGATTTGCAAATAATGTCTAAATTAAGAGCACACTATATGGTTTATTTTAAAGATGCATCCTTAAATATGTTCAATGAATCTTGCTACAACAAAAAGAAACAAGGTATTGAAACACAAGAACCAATACCAATTAGAATTTGGTTGAAACACTAGAACCAACCAAACATGTTGCGATTTAATGTATGACCAGGAATACTTTGCACAAATAAATAAAATTGTCAAATACAAAGTTTAAGGACATATGATATAAGCCAAGCTCATTCAAAAGCAAAGACATTGCGAGCAAATCAAAGGAATTAATGGAATATTTGCATGAGGACATGCAATTACTCTAGTTGGGGAGTATGTTGGGCCTCCAAAATGTCTTCAGAATGACATCCACTTTCACCTTTATCGCCACCATGTCACTCATATGTCGCAAATCCATAAACATATAACCTTTCATTAGCCACCATTTTCATAAATATATGGGTTAGGATCCTTATTTACGAAAGTTATTTATTTTATGTGTTTAAAGTGAATTTATGATTAAAAACTAGGAAATTAACATGGTTTGATGTATCTATATATGTGTCTCGAGTTTCATGACATGTGTAGGTTATTTGGAAGCTTCCAAAGCACCCTTATGTGGCCTCCAATGCTCAAATTCGAATTCCCTTCAAAGGAGATTTGGATAAAGGTCAAAGAAGGATATGTGTCCTATTTGGATTGTAATTCTATGAGGTGTCTCATCATTTCTTATTTGGATTAGAACTTTATGAGACACCTAGGGGATATGTGTCTCATTATGAGCTATTTGGTTGTAACTATATGAGATTTTAATGGATCCTCATTAAATAGGGTAGCTTCTTATGTTTTTATATAAATAGGAGAGCCTTTTCCTTTGAAGGCATGGGTAAAGTTGGAGAAATGCTCATCTTTTTAATAGAGATTTTGGAGCTTATACTTGGAGATTTGAATATTTAGTTTTGCTTGCATATGGAGCTTCTTCACTTACCATCCTCATACACCGTTAGAATGGCCATCTAATGATTGTAAGATTTAATTGCTTTTATAGATTGAAGTTTATTTGCTTTCTTAGTATTAGTTTTAGAATGACTGTGTAATCTTTGCTTTTCTAAAAACATTTCAATAAAGAAGATTTATGTATTTTCTAATTGGATTAAGTTTGAGGCAAGGGCTCATATTTATTTAGTTTCTGTTCATGTTTTGTTATTTACTTTCTTAGATTAAACCATCAATTCATTGTATAATTGAATAAAGTATCAGGCCAAGAAGGTGACTTCAAATTGGGTGATTGAATGTTCAACCTATGCAATCATTGAGCTTTAGTTTTTTTTGCTTTTATATTTTCTTTTAAGATCCTCATTTAATTGCATTAACTGATATTCCTAAAGATCATTCTAAGAAATTGATTAATCATATTTCAAGATTGAATGGTTGAATATTTGATACATGCAATTACTGAGTTATTTTCTGCACACTTTACTTGCTTTTCTAGGACATTGGAAGTTAAAGTATAAATAGTTGCTTACACATCATCTCAAGAAGGTAACACTTCATAATTGAATGCTGGAGTAACTAAGCATACATTAGTTGTTTTTTATTTCATAGGTTAGTTGAATTTCATTTTCATTATTTGATTTCATAGATTTGATGAATTGGTTTTCCTTATTTTGTAGTTAGGTTGATCTAAACTGAAAGACAATTTCTAGCACATACAGTGCATGCATGATTCACAAGTTTACCCCTGGGTTGAAAAATTAAATGACATGCAATCACTTTTCCCCAACAGTATGTTCATTGTTGTCTATGGTATTTTCTGGTATTTCTAATTCATATGTTTCTTCTTCATGGGGTCATTCCATTGCCAACCTTTTGCCTTTTGGGATTGTTTCTTATTTCTTTTGGGGCCTTTTTTAGCTTGTGGGCATGCACTTTCAAGGTGCCCTATTTGAAGACATCCAAGACAATGGAATGCTATATTTTCATAATCTAGTGGTTGAGTCCACTGTATATTGTTGTGAATCAACATAATGAGATCAGGTAAACCTTGACTAAGATCTACTTCAACACAGATTTTGGAAAAATTAAAAATGCCTCTTGATACTCAATCCACATCAATCTTAAGAGATTTTCCCAGGGAATTCCAAATTCCTTCTAATACGTTATGGTGCCATAAATGTAGAGGTAGATTGTGTATCCTTACCCAAACTGGCATTTTGGATACCACCATAGTAGTGGCATCAAATCCTAAGAACCAAGGTATCATGAAGAGTCCTTCATTTCCCTAGAGCCATGGTCCCTCGTTAAGGGCATAATCCTTATATTTTACTATTCCAAATCTGATAATAAAAAACCCTTTAGAGCATAGATGAATTTCACAATTTGATGTTCATGTAGAGAATATCCATTGATGTTGGGCATCTGATTTAGGACAAAATACATTAAATCTACAGATGACTTCTTTGGTATGAAAATTTCCAAAAAGTCCATTTACCTCAGGCAGAGAGACTGACAAAGCTTGTATCTGGGATTTTTGCTCCACGATATAGGGTCTAGGCAGTTATGGATATGGTGTTGGTTTGGTTTGGGATTCCTCCTTCCCTTTGACCATGTATTTAAATGATCCTGTGCCCTTTGAGATGGTCCTAGAGCATCCACCTCACAATCTCAGAGTGAGGATGATGGTCCAATTTGTGACAATGCCATAGTCCTAGATCTTGAAGTTCTGCTACAATATTTTCCTTGCATAAATCAAGCTTTGCATACTTGCTGAGATACCCAGTAGTTTTTGTATCTCACATTTGAGATCTTGTATCTGCATCCCATTCCATATCCTCTTGTACACATATTTCTCTTGCATTTTTTGATAAATATTTGGATCTGGGTTCCATTACAAGCTTCAATATCTATCTTTTTGAAGTGCACCACCAATTTTTTATCAGAGATCTTTTTCGAGGCTTGCTCGTCATCCTTTACTATCATATTTGTAGTATGATGACTCCTTACTATTAGATCTAGGCTTATGCCAAATGGATCTCCTTCTTTCAATCTTCGATGCATGCAGAGGCCGATTCCTGTTGTATGTGGTCCATTTTGTAGTTGTTTCACCAAATCTACCCACTCACATCTCTGAAGTAATGATACCTCCATATCTCTTCGTAGACAACTTATATCTATTTGTCTCCATTCTTAGCAAGATGTGTGCCCCCATTGCTTCACTAGATTAGCTAAAAATAACTCGATCTGCTCCCCTATTGAGAGAGGGGTCGTGCCTTTGGTGACAGTATTCCTTTCTGTATTGATGGGGGTGTGAGAAACCGCGGATGAGATTAAAATGAATACGTTGGGGTTTTTGTGATCCCCATGAATTTTAGTATGCTGCAACACTTAGGGAATGATAACTCTGTGTAGAAATAAACAAATTTCATACAGTATAGGAGGTCCTTCTCTGGATCTAGGATAATCCATGGAAATCCTTCGCAGGAGATGGATTCAAGTCTTATGTAGAGAAAAGATCTACGTTCATTTGTAGATCCACAACATTGATGGCTGGGTTGATGTGAATCCCTGAAAAATGGTGATCAGAACCCTAGTTTCCATTACGCTCGCCCTTCAACAATTCAATTTTACTCAAGATGGGAATTACGCCATGAACAACCGTGATTTAGAATGAAACTGCAAAACATGTAGCATTATTGACATGTTAAAATTGCACTATTAGTTCTATATGCAAGTGTAAAGAATGTTTATACAATGTATGGTATAGTCTTGTGGCAATGATATACAAAGTTCAAATATTATTTAATGTGGTATTTATGAAGTACTTTTGTACTATGGAATTATAAACTCTTTTTTTTTGTATATTTGAACTAACTCAAATTGTCATAGCAGTGGAAATGAATACACATAGAACAAATACTATTCAGGACAATGATAACTCTCCTAAGAGGCATGTTTCTATTTTATTTATCGTGCTTTGATTAGATTTGCATTACACAATGCAATTGTGTGTTCCCCCCACCGCTTTTGGGCCATATTTTTTAATTAACTAAACTAAAATAAAATATTTTTAAATTTCTAGGAGATATATGACACTTAGAGATTCAGATCTAGGACAACAATTACAAGGAAAAAATTACTTTGAATATTTCTATAAAACTTATGTATTTTCTAAAACTAAAACCTAAATCTATCTAGAATTTTTGTACACTAGTAATAGCCCTTCTTTATCTTATTCTACTTTCATTAAATAGTTCTTACTTAGTTTCAATTATAATGTCCATTTAATTAGTGATTTCATTGTAATATTTGTAAACAGAAAAAAGTTATCAAATTTGAATGATGTTGAGTAGAGATCGACGACAGTGTAGAGATAGTAATGAGCAGTACCACAAAAACAAATATTACAATAGATAAAACAAAAGAAACGGAAACTAGTGAAGAAATAAACAAAAATAGGTGCATTTGTGCATGTTAAAATAACTTTGTACTAGATTTCTTCTTTATTTCTTTTTCTCTTTTTCCCCCTTTGTCTTTCTATTATTTTCTCTCTTTTTTTCTAAAAAAACAAAAAAATAATATTTTAGTTCAATGCTCATGACTAAGCAAAAATAGGTTGAGTCTGCGCCATTGTTGATCAAAGATATTAGTAATAATATAACAAGAAATATTTTTTATGGTGTTATCTTGGTTATGTTATGCCCCTATACCAATAGGTGTCATATATCATGATTGACTTGGTTCAATTGTGACATATGTTCATACCTTTACTTATTGCAAAGGTTTTCCATATTTATGAAAAATAAAAAAATGTGAATAGGGTATGCCCTAGAAAAAGAATAAAATGGTAAAAAGAACAAAGAAAAGGTCAAAAAAATGAAAGAAAATGAACCCCAACAAAAACAAAAGACCATGAAAGTGTACAAGTCTAAATGTCATTACTCTTTACTTTTATGTATAATAAAGATTGTGTGAAACTTATTACTTATGCCACAATCCATGGTAACCAAATAGCTTAATCTTGGTTATTCCATGTTTTCAATTTCATGTTTTAAAAATAGAGAATAAAGATCTGACCAAACAGTGTAATCTTAGCAAATTAGTAGATAGGTAGAGTGAATAAAAAGAGATCAACAGTTTAATCTGAGCCCTTGGATGTAATAAGTGTAGATTTGATAGGAGTTCATATGTAAAAGAAAAGAAAGTTTAATAAGGGTTTTCTAGTCTAAGTGAACCCTAAAAAAGAAGTGAAAATGCTAGTATAAGTAGGTAAGGTAAGTAGATAATGGTTGTAGAATAAATGTGTGGTGAGTGTTAAGTTTAAATGTTTAAATCTTTTACGTTCATCACTAGGCAAAGGCATGTATCACATGGAAGGTACATCAACATTCAAAATCACAATAATTAACTTCCCTATTCATTTCCTCCAGATTTTCACTAATTCCCTAAGTGCTAAAGGTAATTGCCAAAGTTGGAGGGGCTCAGAGAATTTCTCTGACTTTTTGAGGGACCGGACCCTCAGCCAATAATTTGGAATACCTAAAGTAGTTAAGTCCCTTTCATCAACATTACCCCCCATAAAATCACTCATTCCTTTGATAAAAATTTTCCTAAGTAAAATCCTATTTTACCTAGGTAGATTGAAATAATTCCTCATAAAAATCCTTTTATGCATTTTAGCCTAAGTTAATATGTTGTATGATGAAATACTTTCGAAAAACACTAGACGTAGTGCTTTCCCATTCATTTGGTCATATTAACCACTAATGTTATTATTGTGTAATTCCCAAAAAAAACAACATTACCCATGCCCATATTATTATATTATACAAAACCCCAAATTTTTACATATTCCGCCCGATGGTTATATATCACCATTAATCAAGTCAATAAACAGAATTAATTAACTAATCTGTGGTTAATTAAGAACTCGAACCCCCTCCATACTAAATGAGGATTAATTAGTCACCGGGATTAATTAATAACTCAATGACCAATCAAAACGCCCCCGATATGAATAAATCCTCTAATTAAATATTGAGCCCACCCTCCGTTATCCATCAGTCACCTCATCACCCCGACCACTGTCTGATCAGATCCCTTAGATCTGACGGCCATCACGCATATCGCACAAGCCTTTTGGTCGACATTTAGCGTGAGATGAGAGCGGTTTCCCAAACAGTGTCGATGCTACTTTTCGAAAGATGTGTGGAATTGCGCGGCCCTTCCTAAAAGCCACTTCCCACCCATAAGTGGTGAAATGAAATCCGCTTACCACCTCCCACTAATGACAAAATTTCAAGTCACCCCCGTTGACGTAACCCCTCCCTATCACGAAACCCGCCAAAAAATTTGCCTTTGCATAAAAAACAAAGTTAATCCATTTTTCGTCCTTATTCTGAAAAACTCATGCATGCAGCCAATACGTAGAAATTGACCAAATCATACAAAAATCATCAACCACCCTGAAAATTGTTGCCCGACCTCGCTCCAGTCCACGGAGTGCTTCCAGTCAACCAGTACACCATTGCTAGTCGCTCAAATAGAGGTATTTACCAGTTTTTCCTAGAAAACCCTGTTACATACTAAATTTCCTCTGCAATTACGTTGAAAACCCAAAATTCCAGTGTAATTCAATTGCAAAACTTACAGTAAAGAACTCTCAGGTTCCCTGTTTCACCTATCTCACTCAAAAATCCCCATTTTCATCTCTAAATCCACAAGAACCAGAAATGGAAACCCCCGTAGCCCTCAATGTACCTCCTATCACTACTCCTCATAGAGATTTGGATTATCTGCCCTTAGTAGATAAAGATTTTCAAATAAAAAACCTCACATTTGATGACTCCCCCTTGAGACTGCATTGTAAATACCAAAACCTTTACCTCAATAATGTTGACAATATTGGTCTGTGGGAATCAAATCTCCCAAAGTACCAATTCTCTTCTGTGCACATTTTCCCAGACATTATTCACCAGTGCCATGCCAATTATAACCCTAATCTCAGAGCTGTAATGTCCCTCGACCAACAAATCCTTTTTACCATTACAGCAGACTCCATCAATGAAATATTGCAGTTGCAACCTAGTCAGAACCTTACCTCTCTATCTATTGTTGATTTACTTGACAAATCTTCCAAACTATCCAGCTCAGAGATCACTAGAGTTTGCCAAATGTTCATGTTAGAACAATACATTTTAGAAAACCCTCCACCCTACATGACGAGTGATTTTACAAGCTTAGGGAGGGATATTAATACCATGATTTCCTGTATTCTCAGTTTCACAACCAATGAATATGTGCATGAAATGACCTTTGCTTATATGACTATCTTCACCCCTAGCCAGCCCCCTGCTACTAAGTATGACTATGCTGCATTCGTAGCTGACAAAATCCATGATCAGTTCATGAGATTGGAAAATGAGAGAGTGTTCAAGTATTCCATAGTCTTGTATCACCTCTTCCTGTATTACCAAACTGACAAATTCCCATTCTCTATGAATAAGCTTGATACCAGAGGAAATCCCAAATCAGTCATTTTTTGGATTTCCATCTTCCACTACTCATACACTTCTCCCTATTCATAGAATGAATTCATAGAGCAATTTGTCTATCCTATAACCACCATACTGACATGACATCCTCTCCAAAGCATCAGTGATGATATCAAGAGAATCCTTCAATTGTCAAGCAGTACAAGATAGGTGACTGGTACTTGTACCAGAATCACACTGAGATCCGAATCTATGGTTGTGAGCTCACTCCTTTGAAGTTGCCTAAGTATGTCCCTATGAGATTGTTTGCCCTGGAATATTACAAGCAAATATTAAACTCTAACCAAATTCATTTCACCAAGGCAAAGAAGAAAGCCTAATTGAGGATCAAAGACCACTTAGGCCCATTTGTGTGCAACAATTGAGAAGCAGGGAAAAAGGCAGAAGAAATCATAGAAATAACAATGAAACTAAAGAAAACCTTTGCTTGGATTTATGACCCTCACAGTTTTCATCTATGGCAGGAGAATGAAACATAAATTGTCACCCTATATCCATCATAGAATCCCTGAGATAGAACAGTATGTAAATTTGAATGAATGGAGGGAAGGGACTTCGATAGAACAAGATAGTGATCAGGTTGAGGTTGACAATGTAATGAAAGATTTGGAGAAGAGACTTGACCTGGACTCTTTTGAACAGGTGGCAGCAGAGTCTTCCCAAAGGCTAGCCCAGGAAACCAGTGCTCCCACACCAAAGCCTTCGCAGAAGGAAATTCAGGAATCAAGTTCCTCAACAACAGAACAACCAACTACATCATAACAACTAGCTACATCAGAACAACCAAAAACAACAGAACAACCAGAGAAATCAGAGCAGCCTGAAATATCTGTACAGTTAGATCCACCACAACCACATCCAGTTCAGACTAACATGGGAAATCCCCCAGTAGTGTAGACTCCTCTGAATGAGGAAAAGAACTTGAAAAGAGATAGGGAAGTAGCTACCCCTTCTAGCAGACCTATAGATCAAATCTTTGCTGAGAGGCAAAGTTTGAATCCTTATTCAGAGGAAGATTTCATTGGAGAAACTATAGAGAGCATGAGAAAGGAAGGAACAGATAGTTTACACACAGGTGGGACACCCTCAAGTTCACAAAGGCAAGAACTGGAAAGGCAACAAAGCATAGAAGTTTCATCCCTGAGGTCTTCTTCTGAGAAGGTTATAGACATAAAGGGAAAATTTAAAGAAATCAAGACAAAGAATGAGCAATTGAAGGCCCAAGCCTATTCTCATTATTTAAATATGGCCCCTACAAATCAAACCAAAATGATGTCAGCCTTTGACATCAAAGAGGGAAAAATGCAAATGAGCTTTATAAAGCCCACAGTGCTGCAGCCAAAATCTTTGGCAGATTATCTCAAAACTGACTTTGAAGTCATGGCTAAAGACATACACCCCATAGACCAGATAGAACTGTACAAACAAATAGGGGAGATGGTCTATTGTACACTGACTAGCAAGGCAATGATGGCACATAGGTTGCAAAATTCACTGAGCAACACTATTTCCCAATTGCAACTAGAAAATGCCTCCTCACAGGCAAAAGAAAACAAAATCAAATCATTGGAGGAGTTAATTATTGAGTTCGGCCATGACCCAAAGTATGTCAAGGCAGTAGAGAGCCTAATAAAGAAGAAGAATGAAGATATAGTTGCACTTAGAAAAAAATTGAAATTGCCACCACTCATTCAACCTCAAACTGCCGAAGTGATTGAGAAGAGAAATGAAGAAGAGCTTATGGACTTGGTCCTTAAGCTAAATGAGAAATTAAAAGAGATAGAGTAGGAATTGGAAAAAGCAGTACAGTCAAGGCAGCTTGAGTCGACCACACAGCCTCAAACTGTAGTGGCAATAGTTTCAACAACGGTCCCTTCCACATTGGCACCTACTTTAGCACCAAAAATTCCTTGGCAACAGTTGCACCCTTAGAGGTAACAGGTACATCACAGATAGATGTACCAACACAGAGCATAGAGGACTTGATTAATTCCATGGAGGAGATGAAACTCCAAGTAACAGAGCTACAGAAAGTAAAAGAGAAATTCACTACTTAGGAGCAGAAATATGATATATTAAAGATAAATTATGCAGAAGAGATAATGAAAAACAAAGGCATGGCCCAACAAATCAAAGCCTTAGAGAAGAACCTGACATTTGACAGGCCTTTAACAGAGATCAGGAGGATATTGTGGACTAGTATCATTGATTCCATCAATGATATTTGGTCATCAATTCAAATTATTTTTGAACAAATTGATTTGGTTAAGCCTGCTCTTGAAGACGTTCGGAAGACCAGAGAGGAATTGGGTAGAAAGCTTGAAGAGGCAATCCAGTTAATTAATTTTATAAATACTAAAAACAGGCAATAGTTGGAACAATTAAACATTGAGGATAAGACTACTACCATCCTCGAAATAAAGAAAGTGTTGACCAAAAGGAATCTAATGCAAGGGTTGGAACATAGATGTCTAAGCTTGCAAGAAGATATCGATGAGTTCATAAGGAACTTTGGCATCTTACAAAGTAAAGGACTCCCAAGTCCTTTAGTCATCAATGACAAGCTAATGGTTCAGACAAACTACATCAGCAAGCTGACCGTCAGGCTAGTTCATCTGCAGTCAAGGCATTGCCCACAGGGAAAGTTCTCTATGATGGTTTGGAGAACCTTTTTTACATTGAACATGAAGTGAAGCACCTATTCCCAGTGCAACCCAATTTTGTGAAATATATTGAAGCAAATGAAATCTACAGGAAGCTAACAAAAACAAGAATACCAAAAGATGATTGGTGGACCAGCATGACTGACATCCTATAAATTACCATGACTAAATTGAGGTAAAAAGAAATATTTACCACAGTAAAGTCTAGTAAAAAAGGGTGAATAATGGTGAACAGGTAAAGAGTATCAGATACATGTGAAAGAGTATCAATGAAAAGATAAAATCAGATGTCCAACACATAGTTACTAGCACGACAGCAAGATGCACATTCATAGGACTTGCCTCCAGCTCCTTTAACAAAAATAGGGACAACAACAATCATTTCACATTTTGTTTCTACGTTCGAGACTATTTGTCTCTATATTCATGTAAAAGATATTTAGTTTTCCTAGAATAAATCTCTCTTAGTTAGGATATATTTTGAATCTTTGATGTAAACATTTGTATAAATACTTCCTCATTCAAACTATTATGGGTGGATTCTTATACATTTTCTGTAGACAATTTACTTTTGGAATTGAAGTGTTGTTGAACAACTTTTGAATGGTTGGCTAGAACAATGTAATAAAGCAAAGGACTTTTACAAGATACCTGTGTCAAACGAGAAACAAATAAGTATTCTATATCTTGTGTTTTTATATTTTTTCTGGTTTAATAAATATTCATGTGTTTCATATCTGAATGATAAACAAAAAGTTATATTTCAGAAAGAGCTTTACTGCATTCTGTCTTTAAAATCATTTATTTTCTTAATGTTTTCTTCCAGGATATTATAGGTAGGGAATTATTAATTGCTCCCTGCTTTCATAGTTTATCACTGTGACTATTTAACAAAGAAAACCCAACTGCTCTTTGTTAATGAGCACCCACTTTCCCTCATCTTGGACCCTGTTGAAGGATTCTTAGTTGCCCTTCCTCCCTATTCAAGACCATTTCACCCATTTGAAGCTATCATTTGTCTTTTGTTTAGCTATCTTGCCCTGTGAAATTTCTACTTTGTTAAATCAACCTGATTCAGTTAAGCCATCATTCAGTTGACTCCATAGCCCAATGGCCTGAAATACCTTGTTTATCCATCTGCTCTCGAATTCCACCACCAAACAAAATCAAAACCCCCCAAGCTTTCATAACTAGCCTAATATCCCATAAAACAAAGCTAAATTATAAAGAGAGAGCCCTCTTTGAGTACAGATTGGCTAGATTCTGTACTTAAAAGATTGGTTTGTGGTTATCTCAGACCCCTTTCCTTCTTCCCATAACTTCTAAGGAAAATCCAAGTGTTAATAGGTTACATATCGAACATTTTTGGACAAAGAAAATTAGTCAAAAGAAATATTTAGTGCAGAATTAACATATAAGAAAGCGGAAATGCCAATAACGTTGCTTGTGCCGACATAGTTATAGAACAACATAAGTCAAAGCTTGTTGCAAATGTCAATGTTTCTATTAAACATTTTGAAATTATTTGAAAGCATAGATACGATAGTGGTAATTGTGAGAAAATTGTTTGTTTAAGTAGTTTTACCAGTGTAGAAAACATTTTTCATGTTTCTGTAGAGTACTGAATTTTTCCAAACATGACGATTACAAATTTGTCATGTATTGACGATGCATTTCCAATGGGCATAGTCACAATGATTACAATTTTGATAATGCAGAAAACAATGCAATATGTACTGGAAATAAAAAACAACAATGGAGAACATGACAAGGCTACAATATGCTTTGTTTATTTCAAAGTTTTGTTGTTATGAATTTATTATCCATAAACATTTTCCCCACTAGAAAACCTAATTTTCATTGAAATAAAAAACAAGTTACATATGCATAGGTCTGTATATCCAAATGTTCGAGGAAAAAATAATTCTTCATATATTGTACGATTTTCATGTATTATTTTATAGTTGTTGCATATCTAACATGTTCAAGCACACGATAAACTTGTTTTGGGATGTGTTTCAATTCAAAAATATTTTCAAGAAAATGTTTTTCCACTGATCTTGCTAAAAAAATAGTTAAAAAATAAGAAAAGGTTTTCCATACTTCAAAAATCAATGTTCATATGTGCATTGAACACAGGAAAGAAAGTTGGCAGTCTAAGAAACTTTCTTTCCTAACCAAGCAGAATATGAATGGTAAGTTATATCATTTTTTTTTTAAATAGACATGGATAAAGAACAAAAAATTTAAAAAACATTTGATTTCATGTTACTAAGCATATTCTTTCTATAACAATTTTACAACATTTACAAGGATACCTGACAGCAGTTAGTGTCTATACAAACCCATTCAAAATTCTCTGTGCCAGATGTAGTACTCCAATTACAACTACTAGAACTATGAACACAAGTATGCTTTATTGTAGCACTTGCAAGTAGGACTCTTGCTTTCTTTATTTTCATCACTTAAACTACATCATACATGCAAGTGACAAGACTAAAAAACAATGTATTCTAAGGGGTGTCAAACTGGAAAGAGTATTACCTACACTATGACAAATTTCCTATGACCATTATTATGTAAACAAAATGGATGTTATTGAAAACTTGACTAATTTTGAGATGCGTACTACATTTACGATATACTATCAAAATTCATTTTTATGTATACAATGACACGTTTCTTTGTTTACATTGTTAAATAATTCGGTAACAACATAGTGCTCACTCCTTGCATTTTGAAGCATCCTAACCTTGCCTCAAGGTTTCTAATTTAGAAAATGTTTTTTTTTTCTTTTTTCGAACAACTTTTTCGTTTTACTCGATATTTTGGATTTGAATTCACATTATCAATCAATACACTATATTCATGGGAAAAAGATTAACAATGTAATCATCAAAGAAAACAAGACAATTTTTTCTACCATTGTAAATGCTAGTATAACATTATACATAAATGTAATCCATTGAGCTATTTTGGTTTTGGCTCTATGTTTTGTACTTTTATCACTCAGAATTTCAATGGGTTGTGATAGTAAGAAAACTCGAGGTAAACTCTAACCACTTTGGGATTAAAAGATGGCCCTTCAATCTGGAGAGGGTCGATCTCTCATTAACTCTACTACTCTAGGTCACAATAGCAACAAGTATTTAATATGCTCGGTGGCCAGATTTAACTTGTAATAATGATAGATTTGGTTGGGGATCAAGGAAAAGACAAATGTGCATGTAGTCCTATTTGAAACTAACTCAATATCTTCAGATATTGGTGAAAAAGAGTAATTGCCTTCAAACGACCAGAATCAAGAATTGTTAGATCTCTATATGCTACTCCTTATTCCATTTCATCCAAATTTTCATTATAAACTTCACGATCATTCCCCAATGAGAAATAAATAGTCTTCTTATCATTTTCCTCATCTACAAGGAAAGAATTTGAATATTTTTGGAAAGCCTCAAAAGGAAGAGCCTCATTATGTATAACAGAAATGTCTAGCAAAAGCCCTCCATGTGATTCAACAAGTATATCATCTTGATTATTTAAACTCTCAAAATTTAACTCCTACAAAGGCGTAAAATCCTGAACTATTTCTTCACTATTTTCTTGCAACTCTAGGTATTTATCATCATAAATGGGATAACTGCATATATTTTCCACATATATAATTTCATGGGTTTGATTTTCATGAAACAAAAACTTAGAAAATGAATGCCTTGAAAACCATTTAATTGGTTGTCCTCACTTGTATCTTGATCACATAAAATCCGAACATCTTTAGGAGAAGGAACATGAATCTCTACATTAATATGATGATATTTTTCCATTTCAACTAAGGGAGAAGCTATTGTTTGCTGGGCGTTTTCCTTAATATCGTGACAAGTAACCTCTAACACCTGACCTTGATGTTGAAATGGGTTTTCATACAAGGCTTCTATGATTTCTTTGTCTGTAAACTCTTCATCGCCAAAAAACTTTTAAGGTGTTGAATGAAACTTTCAACATTATCACAATAATTTTTAACCAACAACAAAAGTGGGTAGGACCTTTTATAATGCTCATAGAAAACTACATGGAAATATTTAAGAGAATAAAGACTAGCAGTTGGCAACCCTTCATATTAGGATCTTTCCTTTTCTTCTAAGGCTGCTATAAACATTTTCATCAAACAATCTTCATGATAAAATTTTATCTTATGTACATGCATGTGAAACTTAACTAAATGAAGAGTAGCATTGTCATATTCTGTGTGTTTGAACCTTGGCAAGTATATTTCACAATCTATACAAGGTAGATGATTTGGAAAACTAGGAATGTGTGAACGATTCATAGGAGAATACCTCATAGATCTACAAGCTTCTATGGAATCCATCTTCGGCCATTGGAGTTTCAAGTGATACTCTTTAGGCTACCTATCCTTCAGATAATGGAATCATTGTTAGTATTTTGATCTCTAGATCTCACTAACAATGGAGTTTCCAAGTGAAATATCCACAACCATTCTCACGTGTTTGACTGTTGTTGACCTTCAACAATGAGATTCGAAACATTATTGTGCTCTAGGATAATTTACTTGAAGTTTTCCCTTCCAAGGAAACGATGCCAAGATGTTATCACTCAAATTTTCACCAAGCTCTGATGGTGAAAAACCCCAAGGTAACCTCTAACCAGTTTGGGATTGGCCCCTTCAATCTGGAGAGGGATCTTTCATCAACTTTGCTACTATAGGTCACAATAGAAACATGTCTTTAATATGTTCGATGGTCATATTTAACTTGTAAGAATGATATATTTGGTTGGGGATAAAGGAAAAGACCATTGGGCATGGATTCCTATTAGAAACTGCCTCAACATCTTCAGATCTTGGTGAAAAATAGTAATTGCCTCTAAAGGCCCACAATCAACAATTGCTAGACATCATTTCATCCATAGCATGGAAAGATGAAGAGGAGTATGTTCAGAGTTTAAAACAGAGAAAAAAATATGAAGAATTATTTATAAATTCATTAGATGAAAGGTGAATATATGAATATGAGATATAAAGCATTGTCACATGAATTATACATCTTCTTTGCAATTCAGATAAGAAGATACACATATACAAAGAAGGAAATACAACATTGAGATACAAACCACAATTGCTTGAAAAATGAATAATTGAAATGAAAACCCTTGTACTTATATTCCAATAGGTGCCTCATTAATTTCCAACAAACACAATTACAATAAAGTTTTTCTTCTCTCAAATTCCAGCCCTTCTCTCTACTTTTCCATATAATTTTTACAAAAAGTCACATTAATTTTGAGATCCATAAAATATTGAAATGTTAATTACAAAATTTGACAAAATATAAAAAAGAAATCAAGATCCAAAACAAATGGATCTAAAACCATTTTCATCCATCTTTAGTTTGTTGTTTGAAGCAATCAAAGAGATGGTAAGATCTGATCCCCAAGTCGAATTGATGAGGTAGCTCACTAACAACTTTCTATGAGCTTTTCCTGATGATTTGTTTAAAAATAGGGTCCAATTATGTCTTAGTATATCCCAAACCGTGATATTTATGTAAAATATGAAAGTCATTTTTGTAAATGAGCCCATTATTAACAAAATCGTCTTTCATATTTGTTAAATTCATTTTAAAATTATCAAAAACTGTGCCCAAAGTTAATGACTAAAATAATAAATTGTTTAATATTTAAATATAGAAAAATGCACTGCAAGTATTCTTTTGAATCTTCAAAACCATGACACTTATTTAAAAACTGAGAGCAGTTTTGTTTAATGGGTCCGTTCTCTGAAAATACCTCTTTTTATTTCCAAAAATTTAGTTCTGACTGTTCGAAAATTGCACTTGAATATAGTAACTAAAACAAGGTTTTAAACTAAATCTAAAAATATATTCATAAGAAAACAACTAACATGTTGACATTGAACGATGATCCATGGCAAACTGTTGCAGCAAAAAGGTGGAGTTATAGCTAGAAATTCTGTTGAAATTGTGGAAATTCCCTATTTTTCTTTTGATGTGCTCATCATAACAACTCTTCCTTGAGCCCCTAACTTGATTTAACCAAAAATTATATTTACTATGTAAAAATTGTCTCCAGAGAGCTTTATCCTAACCAATCTCTTTATCACAACCTCAAAATATGCATATTATTCAGGTGCATACAGATCAACTGAGAATATATTGTGGAGATGAAAACTGCAAAAGTGCTGACAAATAATTTGTTAGCACTTGCCAAAAATAAGCCAGATTCTAGCACTAACAGATTAAATAGCAGTGTTTTTTCAAAACAGAGCAAAAATTTCATTGATGAAACATTTGGCAACACTATCTTGAAATGTTTATTTTATTATTTTTTCTTCCTCTAGCAAGAGTTCCATATTGGTTGTTGGAGCTTGTTTTACCCTCTTGCTTTTCTTTCTCTTGGGGCCCTAATTGAATTGTCCACCAAACTTTGAATTTGATAATGTGTACCATGCTATGTCATTTTTTGGTTTTTTGCAATCTCGTTTCTTCCATTTTTTCTTGATTTATCACATTTTCAAGTTCTATAATTATTGAGGAAATATTAAAAGTTGTTTACATTGCAATTTTCAGTGAAATCACTTTACAATCATGGTTTTATTTGTTTATAGTGTTGACCAATCCAATATTTTTTTCTATTTAAACAGTTAGATTTAAACAAATATATAAATAAGTCATTTTCATACAAACTGAAACGATTTTCTAGATCGAATAACCAATATTATGATATAACTTATAAAACATTTTTCATTTATACATAGATTTTTAATCTAGAGTAGTTCGATATTTGTTTTTTTGCTTTAACTATATTGAGAATATTACAATACATAAGAAAATAGCAAAATTTCATAGTGATTTATTTACTAATTAACCATTGTTTATGCACATTAAAACTTCTAGAATCAAGAATTGATTCATCTATTCATGGTTTGTAATAGCTCTTCTGACAACGTTCTTACAATATCTAGTTCATCTTCCAAATGCCCAAGCATTTGCTGAATTTCTAGTATTTTATCCATTAGCATAAAAATAACTTTACTAAGCATTAAGATATCTTGACTAAGCATTAAGATATCTCTGCTCCTAGCATGTACTTGTTCCTATGTGCCCCTGCCATTGTTTCTTTGGGTCATTTCTTAATTGTTAATAACAAATGCAAAAAAAAAAGACAAATTATAAAGCAAAACCTTAAAACACTTAACAATTTCATAACAAAAAAGCAAGTGGATTTCCTATAACCTACTAGCAAGCCTAGAACAAAATGAACATTGACAAATTGCTCTTACAGGCATTAGGCATATATATAACATGTTAGAGGCAATAAGTCATTAAATCACGAATTGACATCCGGGTTCTAAAACGACATTTAACTATTGTTAACTTTAATTGTATCCACTAACGAGTAATGCTTTGTTTTAATTTTAGTCTCCTTTAATTATTATTTTTGTTATAGGATCTTGACTCATTAATCAGGTCTTGACTCCTATTTATTTATTTATTTATTTATTTTATTTTATTTATCTTTTTTGGGCTTTGTTCCTTTATTTTGTTACTTGGACTGTTTGTTTCTTATTAATGTTTACATTTTTTTTATCTTTCTTAATGTGTGTGTGTGTGTGTATGTGTATGTATATATTATATATATTATATATATATATAATATATATATATATATATATATATATATATATATATAATATATATATAATTATTATTATAAATTATAATGTTATTATTTTGAAACTAGTCGTTGCATTAGTCGTTAAAGGAATATTATTTGATCTTAATAATCATTATTAAATATTATTTTTCATAAACTAGTCATTATATGATCTTTTGGTCTCTACATTGCCTTCTATTTGAGCATGTGCCATGATCTGCATCTTCATTTGCTCATGGTGATGAACCACACTAGTTAGTTCCAAACGCGCCGACAAAATTTTCTCCTATGTGATTTCTACCAAAAAGACTCTTCTTACTATAATATGGATCACAAAAGCCTGAATTCAGAAAATGTGGATAGTACTGATTTTCCTAGTCTTTAACCAAAAAAGAAATATTTTAAAATTCGTTACTTAAAATCATATAATTTTTACTTGAATTCCAATTTGATATAATCTGATTGACACGGGCACAATTCATGATTAATGAGTCTTACACACTTTATAAATCAATATCGAGATACTATTTTATTAATATCATAAACCACATTCAATTTTCATTAACTAAATCTATTTTTCCAATAAATAAAAATCATTTTTGTAATTATTCATTGAACTAGTGTGTATCCAACACATTTACTATATAGACTTGCCTTGCTATTGGCCACCTTTTTCTTTGAAAAACTAATTTCAGATCCTAGATGTTAATTCACCACTTGAATGCCTTTTATCCTTTTTCGCATTATCCAAATATTAAATGAACTCTATTCATTGAAATAAGTAAATTAGGTAACGATTTATAACTTCAATTGTTTTTTCCGTTTTGCATTAAGCTAAAAACTAGCATTCGAAAACTATTATAAGTTTTTTTCACAACAAAATCTTCGATTGTAAACTCTGCAATAGTCTAACAAAACTTTCAGCATTCAAAAAACCTACAAGATCATTGCATTGCCAAAAACCATTTTTCTCTGAACATCACCACAAAACTATGGCTAGATAGCAATATCATTTTCGTGTTGCAATTTCATATAGGCACAACATAATAGAAATAAGTTTGAAAATATTTAATCCAAAAATAACATTTGAATTAGATTGAATCTGACATAGAAAAGACAAAATCACGTTGATTCACATAACTATTATCTTTGTTTGCAACCTAACATACGGGTTATGTGCTAGTGCATTGTTTATAGGTTTGGAATTGAAGGTTTACTACAAATGTTTACGACTAATCAAAATAGAGCTTTGCATAGATCAACTGGAAATAACCCTTTCCAGGTGGGCCTGGGATTTTAACAATTGTGTCTCATTGATCTTTCATTACCTCTTGCAACTACCCAGGCATATCTACAATAATTACGTAATAAAATATGTTATAAACACTAATGTTATGCTACACAAATAACGAGTATAATATGTGATATTAAATTTCATATATGAAAACTGATATTGTACGTTAGCTTTAAACTTTTCCACAGCCAAACTCGACACCCACGCATTTGTTCCGAGAAAAAATCTACAAAAGGCTTAAGTGAGGAATGCAGGCATTCAAATAATCAAAGCTTGAAAGCTTCCTTCGCACAATGGAATTCCTCCACACTTTTGCACATATGCTTAATTTCAACAACATAGCCATAAACAAAGCTTGTACTCAATGATCCAATTTTCTTCGGAATGTGCATAACCTTTACTCAATTGACTGTTGATATTTGGGAATACAAAGATACACATTATTTATAATTAAAATACTAGAAATAATATCGTATCAGTCAACCTCTTGCCTCAGTGTTATTGTGAACAACAAATATGGGTTATTTCATACTAAATATTAGTACTAAAAGCCTCCAATGCAAAGTCCAGAGATATGCACAATGAAAGCTTTCAAGCTTCCTCGAGAAAAAATATATAATTTTTTTTGGTATGAAGTCCACTAATCTGCATAATGAAAGCTTAAAATATTCCTCAACGCAATGGACTTCCTCCACACTTCTGCACATGTGCCTAATTTTTGAAAGATAACCATAAACAAATCTTACGCCAATGATCCAAACCTTGATTTGGTTAAAGGTTCTTTCCATTCCAGAACTATTCAACCTTTACTCAATTGACTAGTGATATTTGTGAATATAGAAATTTACATTAATTATAACTAGAATATAGCAAACAACAAATATGGATTGTTCAATACTAAAATACTAGCGATGAAAGAATTATTTATAATTAAAACATTACCAATAATATCATATAGGTGCATTGTTTGTCTCGGAATTATTGCAAAAATGGGGGTCCTTTGCATACATGTGGGTGCTTGAAAGCTTCCTCCACACAATGGACTTTCCCTACATTTCCACACATATGCATGTTTATTTGAGGTAGCATGGGATGTGATCTAAGCGTCAACTTTTGTAGGGAGGCTTGGGCACATGCATTCCAAAGAACCCAAAAACCGTTTTGGGAAATTCCACCCAGAGACGATTATATTAAAATAACTAATATTTTTAATGGAGTTCCTAAGTCTAAACTTAGGAAAATTAAAATATTAATGGGTATTAATCTAATTGTGGGTGAATCTTCTAGACAAAGGTGGAGATCAAGTAAAAACGATCTGAGCCTTTGATTAGGATTTAATCTAGGTCGTTGGTTGTCCAACAGGAAGATATAAGAAGGGGCTTGAGGGTCATTTGCAAAAGACACTAAGAGATCAAAGAAATTGATTTTCTGAAGTGAAAAGTTCTTAGGAGGAAAAATAGATTGAGGAGATTTCTTACAGCAGAGGGGCAGTGAGAATCTGAAAGAAGGAATTTCTAGAGAGTACAAGGCAGAGGGAGAACATAAAAATATCTAGAGGAAGGTTGAGATTGGCCCATGTAGTGATGATGTAGAGGCAACGCAGTCATTGAGGGGAAGTTGAGTTTCCTACTATGGGAAGTCGAAATTCAGTTGTCGAAAAACGGGGTGTGAGTCTAGGAGGCAGAAGTTCAATTCTCTCAGCCAACAGAGGATCCAGAAGAGGGGCAACACAATACCTAGGAGGGGTAACGCAGAAATTGCCAGAGTGACACAATTATGCGCAGAGGCCACACAGAGGGTGACACAGAGCCTCCAGTTCAACACGACCAGTCATGGATTCTCCAGTGGCAGGGTGAGATCATTTCACCAATCTTTTGTTTAATTTTCTCTCTATATTGGATTTCTAGTTGACCATCCTCGATTGTACTCATATTTTCTCCTACATAATAATAAAACCTTGAGAGTTGTTGCACCGATTTTCCTGCATTGGGTTTTTCTGGGGACATTTGTCCAAAAATAACAATGTCCTATGTGTTTCTATTTTCCTTGCTGAGTTTCCATGTTTCAAAATCATATTTAATTTGGTGTAGGTTGCTTTAGTAATTTACTTCAATATTTCATGAAGAATTCTTAAATAAGTTTGTAATGTAATTTATGATCTAGGTGAAGTAGATTCAATGGGTTGCAGTAGGATTCCAAAGATTGTTAGATCTGGGAATTTTCACATGGTATTAGAGTTTTTGATGTGAAATAGGAAGAGAAGATCTAGCTCTAAAGCAAGGGCCAACTTGCTGCAACAAGCATCAGTTCAAATCCACTTAGGGATTGCGCAGTTCTAGCCAGGAGGGTTATATTTTCATGGGTGTCTCTCTCTGAGTGAGCTAACAGAGAGGTAATCCTGCAAGATAGAGAATTTTCTGAGGCAGAAGGAGCCACGCAGACCTTTAGCATAGAGCTACAGGGACACAATTTTCTGCAAGTCAAGTGCTGGGAAGAAAAATCATCAGAAGGAGAAGTAGGACGTATAGTGAGGGAATAATTCCTCAATGATTTCTTGTTGAGGATATAAGTATTTCTCACTTATTGGGTAGCAAAGGAGTAGCAGACTTACCAGCTCCATTAGGGAGTGCGTAATCCAACCTAGAAGCTATGCAGTAGGGAGAAAGAGGGAGTTGTTCAACAGCTTTCGGAGGAGATGGAAACCATTGGCTTGAGGGATCTAGATAGGTTGGATGGGGCTTCCAACTACATAAATGTATTTCCTTCCAAATGAGAATTCCATTAAGAAATATGTAGATAATATGGTAGCTGTCCCTATGGATGCAGATCTGCTGAAAATGTACAGAGCTAAGATGGTGAAGGTGAAGAGGATGATCGTGGATGGAGTCAAGGATCATGTCGTATGTCACATTGCTAGCAGAGGGGCTAATAGGAGATGTGGGATTCCTTGGCAACATTATATCAAGGATCTTCCAAGTAGCAGAAGATGTACTTAGAACAGAAGTTGAGATCCGCTCAGATGCAGAAGGGAGATCATATGGATCCATTCCTCACGAAACTAAAGGAGACCTGTGAGGAGTTGTCAGTTGCGGGACATACACCTCATGATTTAGAGTTAGTGAGACTTGCTCTAAATTTTGTCTCTGATGAATGGGTAGAGAAGCATTGCCAAATTGGGAAAAGATGTGGGAAACTCTAAAACAAGAAGGGTTGAGGAGAGATCTGGTCAAGGTCAAACTTGACGGAAGTAACAGCACCAGTGGGTCGAAGCCCAAAGTAGAGGAGGAGGATAACGTAGCCCTTGTATCAAAGGGACACCATGGGAAACAAAGATGAATGAAGGATGTCTCCAAGGTGAAATGATTTAGATGTGGGGAGATGGGCCACTATGCATCCTAGTGTCCTTTGAAGAAAAATTGCAAGGATAAGAAGCATGATCCTAAGGTTGCAGTTGCAAAGATTGAATAGGAGGAAGGGTTTTCTATGACAACCAAAATACCTCTAGGAAGGAGGTGGGCTGATATAGAATTGTTGTTCGATAGAGCTACGGATGGGCAAGATCCTTGAGGAGCCCACCACTTGGATCATCACCTTGCTATGGAAGCCCATGATTAGTAGTAATAGGATGGAGGAGTTTTCAGTTGGTGCCATGGAGTGTTAATTTGATAGATGCGGTAGTTAGTAGCGCTAGAATTGTGAGTAGCGCAGAGAAGAGAGGCAACAGTGCATGGAGGCACATTGTAGAGCTTTAGCAGTGCAGTGGCTTCAAAAGATGACATGGGACCAATAGAAGTCAGAATTTCAACACTAAGGTGTATCCACTAAATACTTGTCTATTTTTGGGTGTTTTCAGTTTCTTCTCTCAGCAATTGAGTTGCAGTGTTAGGAGTGGTAGTGCTAGCAACATAAAAAAATGCAACATTTGAGAGGGATTTGTAGTACATATGTAGCATTGATAGTGGAATTGTCAAAGGTAGAATTACAATAGCATCAACAACACAGTAGTTGGTGGACAGCATGTTAGATATCAGTAGTACAGAAGGTGATGCTTCAGAGTCAGAGAAGTATGCAGTAGTAGTGTATTGCTAGAGCACATTCCTTGCTAAGAGGGAGTGTTGATTTGGGGTAGCATTGGATCTGCTCTAAGCCTAAAATTTTGCAGCGAGGCTTGGGAACATGCATTCTAAAGAACCCAAAAACGGTTTTGGGAAATTCCACCCAGAGACAATCACATTAAAATAATTAATATATTTAATGGGGTTCCTAAGTCTAAACTTAGGAAAATTAAAATATTAATGCGTATTAATCTAATTGTGGGTGAATCTTCTAGAAAAAGATGAAGATCAAGTGAAAACGATCTAAGGCCTTGATTAGGAGTTAATCTAGGTCATTGGTTGTCCAACAAGAAGATTTAAGAAGGGGCTTGAGGGTCATTTAGAAAATACACTGAGAAATCAAGGAAATCAATTTTCTGAAGTGAGAACTTCTCAGGAGGAAAAATCGGTTGAGGATATTTCTTGTAGCAGAGGGGTAGTGAGAATCCAGAAGAAGGAATTTCTAGAGAGTACGAGGCAATGGGAGAATAGAAAGACGTCCAGAGGAAGGCTGACACTAGCACATGCAGTGCTGAAGTAGAGGCAGGGTAGTCCTTCAGGGGAAGTCAAGTTTCCTACTAAGGGAAGTTGAAATTCATTTTCTGTAAGCCGGGGTGTGAGTCCAGGAGGTAGAAGTTTGATTTTCTCAATCACCAGAGGATTCAAAAGAGGGGCAGTGTAATACCCAAGAGGGGTAACGCAGAAATTGCTGGAGTGAAAGAGTTCTGCGTAGAGGCCACGTAGAGGGTGATGCAGAGCCTCCGGTTCAAAAGTATCAGTCACTAATTCTCCATTGATAGGGTGAGATCGTTTCACCATTTTTTTGTTTAGTATTCTCTCTATATTGGATTGCTAGTTGAGCATCCTAGAATTGTACTCAGATTTTCTCCTACATAATAATAAAACCCTCAAATTTACGACACAGTTTTCCTGCATTGGGTTTTTCCAGGGACATTTGTCCAAAAATAATAGTGTCCTATGTGTTTCTATTTTCCTTGCTCAGTTTCTATGTTTCAGAATCATATTTAATTCGGTGTAGGCTACTTCAGTAATTTACTTCAATATTTCATGAAGAAATTTGAAATCAGTTTGTAATGTAATTCACGATCTAGGTGAAGTAGATTCAATTGGTTGTAGTAGGATTCCAAGGATTGTTAGATCGAGGAAATCTCACAATGCCTAGTTTCCAAAAAATATGCCATAAAATTGATTTATTATACCATTAGCAAAACCATATCCTTCCCATTCTTTATACATATTTCTGGGACAATCACATAAGTTTTTGAGAATGATTTTAATTTGGACACTAGTTATGTGCTTGTGGTACATATCTAACTAGCATTTCTTAATTAACCTATGTATTCTTCCGACTAATTTTCATGGACTTAAATGTTACAATGACATAGGGAAAAATATTATGCCGGTGAAAATTTGCGTTCTAGTCTAGTGGGTTCTAGTTGGTCTATTGGAGGGTGACGCCATGCCTATAATCTGTAGTCAGGAGTATGGAAACAACCTTACATTTTCGTGTTCCAATGCTCCTCCTATTTTCATTTACTCTGGTTAATTGTAGCATTTACTGTGGGATTTGGTAGCATTTAGTGTGGAAAGGACTTTTTATGTGTGATTATGAAAATAGATCCAAAACAAAATCATTGCTTTGGGAGTTCTCAAAGCATGAAATATTGAAATATTTAAGAGCTTGACTTCAACTCAATATTCCTAAGTTGAGTTCTGATTGGTGGCCCCTACATAACATAGTCCTCTGCATCTGCACTTCCATTGCATGGAAGTTCATTATGGGAGGTTTGCACACTGAGTTGAAATTATGTACAATGAACTTTGTACAGAAGTTCAACTCATTATGTTGACCTCCAAACATCAATCTTTTGTACAATGATTAAATTTTTATAATGTTCCAGTGTTCATTCTGGTCTATTACATAATTACAAGGAAGAGCATAGATGGAAATATAGTTCTAATGCCTATAATGATTAACCATTAATATATATTAACTATAACCATTAACTATATTATTTTATTATAATATTAATAGAATATGCATTTGGAGGAAACCATGGATCGAGTGAATTTATAAGCATAATCGGGGCCAACATCAAACTCTTCTCTTAATGCAATCAAACTAATTAAAAATTATAGTAAAATGTGTAGTTGAGCATCAACTATAAGCAGTAACATTAAGCTATTAAATAATATGGTTAAATCGAATCGACATTTGAAGCATTACGCTTTTGTTTTAGAACAGTTACAGTGTCAATACTTATAATAAGAGCACCCCCAACAATGATATGTATCATAGCTACTTGTGCCAAGAAGTCTCTTATTTTCCACTGCCATATTATCCATGCCCCATTTTCAACTCAAACCAAAGACCTCATGCTAACTTGATGTTTTGTGCGGAGATTTTTGTGCAGAGGTGGTGTGTGGAAGAGGTTGTGCATAAGAAGCATGTGCGGAGGTGACTATGCGGATGAATCCATGTGGATGACACATGTGATGAGATGGATGTGCGAAGGAAGCATGTGTAAAGGTGGCTTTGCAGAAAGCTTTCACTGTGCAAAGAGGTTTTTACTTTCATTATGCGGGGTTTTCTTCGCACTCCACACAACCTTTAGTCAATTAAATAGCTATAGCAGTAGAGGCAGGGACTATGCTACGTAGCAACTATGAATCTTGTATTAAATTAGAACATTATTGGTATGAATATCGAACATCTAATCCCCATTTAGTAGTAGTAATAAATTTCATTACTAAGTAATTTCAATATTTTACAAAAGAAAAAGTTACTTTTTTTTTTAAACAATGGGAAAAATTATCATAATTCAGTTGTCAAACCAACAGTGGGGAACATAATCACTGGATACTATCCATGAATGCAGGATGACTCATCACTGTTATTCAAGGAAAACCATACCATTTTACCTATCTATGAATGTCAGATGACTCATCGTTGTTATTCAAGGAAAACCATACCATTTTACAATTACCCATTGGTGGTCCTTAAGGGGGTAGGCTATCACTCCTACCAGATGCCTCTCGGTCTTGGGTCGCTAACCTGTTTCCTTACGTCCAAAGAAGACAAACTCTTATCCAAGCATAAGCAGTTTTAGGGCAAACTCTAAACCTCAAAAGAAAAAGTATGAAAAAAACAAATGTTATGCAATGAAAGGTGAAGAGATTTTAACATAAACATTAAACAATGTAGAAATAAGTAAGTATCCTAAAAAAATGAGTTTTGTTTGGAGGGAAACAATACTTTAATGTGTTTCAAGAATGGTTTTTGAGATGAGCAAAGAGAACCTCATCTAGAGGCCATAAGACCACATGTTTAGGATGAAAAGAAATAGGCAAATGGAAGTACGGTGAGAAGTGGATACAAATGGTTAACTTTTGGTTTGCACATGCATTATATGATTATATTTTGGAATTTGTAATTGAATATTTCCTTTTTTTTAAGCAATTTAAAATAAGAAATTTTGAATGGATTAAATAATAAAATGAATAGATATTTTATGGTTAAATATGTTAATTGTTTCTATTTATAGTCAATAATATGTGAGAGTAATATTTGTAAAATAAAGGAAGATGACCTTGGTAGATGGAGGGTGATGAGATATGAGAAGATAGTATATGGATATAGAATTCATAAAATAAGAAAAAGATAGATGTATGAATATGTATGAAAAATATTAGAATATTGATAAAAAAATGTACTTAGATGAAATGAAGAGAATGGAGAAAGGCGAGAAAGTTTACATTATTAAATCATTAATATAAATTTGATATGAATTTATAATATGGTTTTTAATAAGCTATAATAGGAAATAATTGAAGTAAATAAAAGATTTGGTGTACATTTTGAGTATACATTTGATGTTCTATCACATAAGGGAATCATGTTTTACTACATATATCGAAAATAAGTTGTAATTTCAATTTCTAAAACTACAATACTAAAGATGAAAGTAAAATTTAGAGTATCAAAATAATCAAAATGAAGAAAAAATCCAAAAAAATAAAGAAAAATAGTGTATAACTTGTTCATCTCACGTTGAATTGTATTGCTTCAATAGGCCTAATGGTTAAGAACACGTGTTTCCTAGTAAGAGATCATGAATTTGAGTCCACAGGAAATATAATATGTACACCCCAATAAACTTTACAATAAAATTATTATGCATAAATAAATCCTATATTCTATGAACAAAGAAATCTCCTATATAATATGAGAATTAGATAACTTTAAAAATAAATTATTATTTATTACTAATTTAATTTAGATAATAATAAAAATTAAAATAAACATTAATAAATTGATTAAATAAATCCATACATCAAAAGTTAAAATTATGTATAACAAAATAATTAAAAATTTTAATTATTTTTATAATGAAAATAAAAATTTTATCTAATTAATTAATATTAATTTTTTATTTTTAATCTTATTTAATATGTCAATAAACTTGGGTAAAAAACATAATCACAAAATTCCGAACTTGTAAAAGCAAGCTTATCCGATAAAAATAAAATATTTGACTACACAAGACCCTGACTCCCATCATGTTTAAAGTAAAAGTGCGTTTGGCTTTAATTTAAATTTAGTTAAAGTTAGTTTACAATCCTCCATCCAATGCAATGCAATCAGTGCTTGTTTTTAAATTTTAAAAGTGAAGATACATTTACATCAAAAGAATCAAATCCTTAACTTGGAACTGAATTTTAGTTGAAAATTATATTTAATTATATTTAATTATTATTGATTATTTTTTTTTATTAACATTAATAATTACAAAAACATTACCAAAAACTATAAACTCATAAAAATTACTAATAAAAATCATCTTAATACACAATTTCCTACTTCATAATTTTAACAAAAAGTACATTTAGTTTTACTTTAATTTTAGTTAAAGTTAGTTTTAATCTCAACAAATCCATGCTCTCATAATTTGGGTTTCATTTCCTAATTAAAAATATAATTTAATGTATATAACAAAATATTATATTAATTTATAAAAAAAAATTTCATTAAATTTTAATATCAATAAAATTTATTTAAATATATCTTTATATGAGTTAGAAAGATAAATTTTTCACATATAATTTTCTTTTAATTTTAATAATAAATATTACACATCATACTAAACTCATATTAAACTATAAAATAAACCCCTCACTCACTAAATGCCATCTTCAATAAAAATCCATACTCTCATTATTTGATTTTCATCAAGGGTATATTCAATTTTACTTAAAGTTCTTCCTCTCATTATTTGGTTTTCATTTTTAAAGTAAAAGTGCATTCAGTTTTAGTTAAAGTTCGTTTACAATCATTTACACCATATGAGTTTGCAGTAGTTTGATAATAAAGTAGTGAAATGACATAATGGTTAAATCATGATGGGCATACTTTGAAATATATTCTCTGGTACCCGGGCCAGCTTGAGGTTATTTGGATGTATAGCATTATTTGGAAAGAGTACTAAAGCAATAGTCAGTTTTTTGGATTTTGAAATGCCTTTTGCTTTGATGAAAGTTCTTTGGTAATGATTAGGTCACAGGTGTTATATCATTATTTTTTATTTTATTAAACACTATAAAATAGTTATATCAATTAAAATATTATGAAAAGGAGATTACATGAATTTAAATTGTAACAACAAAGTAAAATCACCCATTTCAAATGATAAATTTAGATAGTTTGTTTCAAGGTACTTAGGTATGTGATTTATTAAAAATTTATAATTTTTATTTATTTAAATGTTAAAAAGAAATTATTAATAATAATAATATAAGTATATAAATTAATTGGTGGTGATATAAATAGATTCCATTTATAATAAGTATCAAAGTTTTATTTTAAAATATATATTTTTGTATTTTTTTAGTTTGAGACTTTTATATTTATAACATTATCTACAAAAAGTAATAAAGCAATAATAAGTTTTTTTGGTTTGTGTAATACTTTTTGCTTTGATGAAATTTCTTTTGTGATGATTAGATGAGAGATGTCATATCATTATTTTATTAAATATTATGAAATAATGTTACATAAACTAAGATATAATGAAAACAAGATCACATGAATTTAAATTGTAACAATAAAGTAAAACTACTTTTAACAAGATGAATTCAAGACGAACTTAAAGCATTTATAAATTTGAAATTTACAAACAAACATGAACTAACATATTACTAATCTAGATCCATCTTAACTTCGAATCTACTAGCCACTCAAATGGATCAAATCTCTTTTCACTCTAAAAGAGGTTTGCATCTGAAGAGATTTGATCCCTCTTGTAGATCTGGAGTTAAGATGAGTCTGGGATGGTTTAATTTCTCTCTTTAAATAGGTTATATTCCACAAGAATACCATGAGTCATTTCTCTCTTTAAATAGGTTATATTCCACAAGAATACCATGTGTCATTTTTATTTTTACCAGCATAGATCCATCTTAAATACAGATCTAACATGAGCCGAGAGGGATCCACCATCTTAAATACAGATCCAACATGAGCCGAGAGGGATCCAATTTCTTCACGTGCAAATATTTTTATGAGCCGACATTATTTAAATGCTTTTAATGATTATTTTTAAATTTTTAGATTTTTATTTTTATTTTGGTCAACACGAGAAAAATTTCAATGTTGATGATAGACGGACATGGTTACACCTCATAGAATGAGTCTCTCGGCTCAATAATTATTTTAATTTTATAAGGTTACTTTTATTTTGTTATTTTCCTAGATTCAAAATAATTACATTACATAACATTAATCTTTTTTTTTTGTAATTTGACTTAGTCAAAATGTTAAACATTACCTTACATCTCTACCGTGTTGGAGGGCCTCTCCATGCAATGAAAAGGAGAACACATAAATTTAAATTGTAACAACAAAGTAAAATCATCCTTAACAAAATGAACTAAAGACAAACTTAGATCATTTCTAAATTTCAAATTTGCATTTATAACTTTATTTTCATTTAAATGTTAAAAATAATAAATAATAAATTAGTATAGTTATATAAATTAAATGGTTGGCAAATATAAATAGATATCAATCCATAATAAGCATCAAAGTATTTATTTCAAAATACATATGCTCATGTACCCCTCATCTTGAGATTATTTGGATCTATAACATTATCTGAAAGGGTCGTTAAGCACTAGTTAGTTTTGTGTATTGTGTAATGTATTTTGTTTTGATGAAAGTTATTTTGTAATGATTAGGTAAGAGATGGCATATCATTATTTTATTAAACATTATAAAATAATGTTACATGAACTAAGATATAAGATATTATGGAAATGAGATCACATGAATTTAAATTGTAACAACAAAGTAAAACCACCTTTAACGAGATGAATTCAAGATAAACTTAGAACATTTCTAAATTCCAAATTTACAAACAAACATGAACAAACATATTACTAACCTAGATCCATCTTAATTTCGAATCTACTAAGCACTCAAAGGGATCAAATCTCTTTTCAATCTAAAAGAGATTTGGGTCTCAAGAGATTTGATCCTTCTTGGTGCTTGGTAGATCTAAAGTTAAGATGAGTCTAGGATGATTTAATTTCCCTCTTTAAATAGGATATATTCCACAAGAATACCATGAGCTATTTTTATTTTTATAATTATTTTAATTTTATAAGTTATTTTTAATTTTTTATTTTCCCCGATTCAAGAGGGTTACATTAGATAACATTAATATTTTTCATTCATTTATTTATTTTATAGTTAATTTGATTAAGTCAAAATGTTAAACTTTTACGCTACAACATCTCCTACTGTAACTGGGCTTCGACAAATGAAAAAGGAATCACATGAATTTAAAATGTACAACATAGTAAACCCCTTAACGTAGACGAACCAAGCAAATTATATCATTCTAAATTCTAAAATTTTGCCAAACAACTCTTGCTTAGCGTTATAACATTTGGTAAACTTTATTTTCATTTAAACGTTAAAAAATATTAATAATTGTATAGTTATATAAATTAAATGGTTGGTGAATATAGATAAAAATCAATCCATAATAAGTATCAAAGTATTTATTTCAAGATACATATTATAATATACCACTCCTTAGCTTAAGATTATTTAGATCTATAACATTACCTAGAAAGAGTAGTAAAGCAATAGTCAATTTTTTGGATTGTGTAATGCCTTTTCCTTTAATAAAAGTTCTTTTTGTAATGATTAGGTGAGAGATGCCATATCATTATTTTATGAAATAATGTTACATGAACTAAGATATAAGATATTATGAAAATGAGATAACATGAATTTAAATTGTGACAACATAGTAAAACCACTTTTAACAAGATGAATTCAAGAAAAACTTAGAGCATTTCTAAATTCCAAATTTACAAACAAACATGAACTAACATATTACTAACCTAGATCTATCTTAACTTTGAATCTACTAAGAACTCAAAGGGATCAAATCTTTTTCACTCTAAAAGAGGTTTGCATCTCAAGAGATTTGATCCCTCTTGGTGTTTGGTAGATCTAGAGTTAAAATGGGTCTAGGCTAGTTTAATTTCCCTCTTTAAATAGGTCATATTCCACATGAATACTATGAGTCATTTTTATTTTTATAATAATTTTATTTTATAGGGCTATTTTTATTTTGTTATTTTCCATGATTCAAAAAGATTACTACATAACATTAATCTTTTATTTATTTATTTATTTATATGTAATTCGACTTAGTCAAAATGTTAAACATTACCTTACAACATCTCTACCATACTAAAGGGTCCCTCACTGCAATGAAAAAGAGATCACATGAATTTAAATTGTAACAACAAAGTAAAACCACCCAACAAGATGAACTTAGCCCAAACTTAAATCATTTCTAAATTCCAAATGTGCAAATAGTCTTGTTTAGCATTACACATTTATAACTTTATTTTCATTTAAATGTTAAAAAATAATTAATAGTAAATTAGTATAGTTATATATTAAATGGTTGGCCAATATAGATAGATATCAATCCATAATAAGCATCAAAGTACTTAATTCACAATACATCACAC
>APFE030112946.1:132266-170202 GCA_000404065.3 Pinus taeda
CTCTACTTGAAAGCATCCTCCTTCCACCCAAACACAAACAAAACCCCTTGAACCCAATAAATAGCCTAAAATCATCATCAACAAAGATAAAATCATTAAGAGAGAGCCCTCTCTGATTACAGGTAGGGTATAACCTGTAATCCAAATATTGGTTTGTGGTTACCTCGGCCGTATCCCTTTCAGGGGCTTAGGGACAACCTAAGTGATAACATAATGGCGACTCCACTGGGGACCTTCCTCAGAGAGTTTCACAAATCAAGTTGGAAAGCTCCACTGGGATAGAGTCAGACCTGCAAAGGTTTCCTTCTAGCCCAAATGTTTTCTAGGAAAGTCCCAAAAGAAACAGTATAGAAGCTGGCTCCAAAGAGGAAATCTCGTTTTCTGGAGAAAGTGCTCCTTTTCTTCAGAACTTTTTCATGTTTAGTTCTGATCTTTGAGGGTGGACAGAGATCAGGCACTTCAAATTTAAGGCATCCACCTTGCGACTCCACTTCATTTTCAATCAAGACTCCACTGGAGGAACGAACCAATTCTACAACCAAATAGTCCATATTCCAAAGCATTAACAGTAAGACAGGATGACCGGGTTCGTGGAAGATCTTTCATTTGATGAAGCTTTAGATGAATTCAGGGAGAGTTTATCAGAATTTGAGCTTGATGAAGAATTTTTCAGATTGGTGTTGTTAAAAATAGCAGGACGCCTGCATAACCTTTTTCTTGATTTAGTTGTTGAAAGTTATGAAAATGAGATTGAACTTTTGCATTCTCAAATTCAATCATATAATTTTCGCGATCCTAAAGAATTTTTCCAAAATCTTCCTTCCCCAAGTCATGAGGAAATGGTGCTACCTTCTAACTTACAGATTGAGGATAATCATGCTTTCAAGGCAAAGACTGAAGAATTAGTTGCAGGGTTTATTACCGAGGATGCAGCTGTTCCATTAGACCAAGAAGGCCCAGAAGAAACTATCCCACTTGATGATTTTATTGATCCTATAACAGACCACATGGAACTTCTTCTCAACTCAAATTCTTTAACATGCTTTCTCTGTGAGGACCAAATACATCAACAACGGCCTTTCTATGTCACAATTTTGATTATGGGGGCACATGACCGAATAGTGCTTCCAATTTCATTAACAATCAATCAGCCAGTTCATTTCTTTCTACAGTTGCTTAAGTGGCTGCATTGGCTGTTTCATTTCACCTAATCAGCAAAGTAAGTGCTCATTAGAGTAGGTAGGTAGGATTTTAGTTTTCTGTTTGGATAGCAAGCTTGCTACAGTTGAAGCTCGAAGTGAAGGCCCTAAGCTCTTCAAGTTTGTTGTCATGTTCATAAATAAAGTAGCCAGAAAAGGGAAGTTTTCAGAGTACAACAACAACTAAAGATTAAGGCATTATGACCTGCTGTTCTTGACTTTTCGCAAGGAAAAGCCATCCCCAAGTGGAGCCACTGTTAGCCTCCTACTGCAGCAGGTTAATCATCTTTCATGATCGACATTTTTACATGCCAAATATGTCGTACTATGCATACTGCAATGCTCCATATTCGCTAAAAAAGGCCAAGGAAGGATGCCATGAGAGGGTGCTAGCCTAAGTGCCACTGCTGTATTCCAATTTTGATGAGTTATTCCTTTTTTGAAGAATTTTCAGTTAAAAGGAGGTCCAAACAGCTTAATCTTGGTCTCCCTAGGTTTCAATTTCCTGTTGTAGAATATAGAGAATCATTATCTGTCCAAACAACTTAATCTTGGCAGATTTTTAGATAGGTAGAGAAGAAAGGGTACTCAATAGCCTAATCTGAGCCCCTGGATGAAAGAAGTGTAGATGTAGATAGGAGGACAAAGAGAAAAAGTTGAAAGTTGGGTTTGCTAATTCAAGTGCACCCGAACCAAAAGAAGAAAAAATGCTAGGTAAGTAGGCTGGGTAAGTAGCTTTGTGGTTGCAAAAATCAAGCTATGTGATCCATTTCATGTTGTCAAAGTGTCATATCTATTCAGATCACAAGTTGGTTGCAGTTTTCCATTTAAAGGACTTCAAGCGAGGCATGTCTAACTCCCCCCTTCTTCCTCTTCCCCAAATCACTCGCTAACTTCCCCTAAAGAGGTCAAGATCTGCTTGATACCTCTCAGATTCACCACTCTTCACATTAGCAGCCTTGGTAAAGATCTGCTTTACTCAAGGAAAGTCCATACTTCCCCCACAACTCTTACTTCTCCTTGATAGCCTAAGATTTACATACTTAGCGCTTTTTCTCATCATTGTCATGTTGACCGCTAACTCTACTATGTAACTCCCTATCTATCTCCCCTTCCCCCTACTAAAACTATGTTAATAACTCCCCTATATACTTATTCCCTTCCCCTAGTTGAAATATAGCCATAAATACACTTGGGAATCGCTAAGTTTATCTGAAACTCAGCAAGAACCCTCATTTCCCCCCTCAAACCATCTTCTCATACATTTCGGACCCCCTCCCATGCCTTGAAATCCCTTCAAACATCAAAAATTCTGCTTTCCAATCATAAAAGCCCGCATCACTTACCTTGGGCCATGCTCCGATTGCAAAAAGGGTTCTATTGGACCCCCTCCGATGCGATATTTCAGTCGGGAGGGGAGTCGTGTATCAAAATAGCACATAAGTGTGCCCCCAATTGGTTTGGCCGACAGCGATTTTGCCGATCGGTGTATCGCTATGACAAAACAAACATACATGTGCGCCACAAATAGGGTTCATCACCGATGGTCTGCTGTCGATCGCATATCGATGATCGACGTTTCATGAGAATCCATGCCATATATATATAGAGGCCCCATCCCTTATCCTTCCGCCGCCTTCTCTGTTCTGCCATCTGTCCGATTGCCCACGCCCTAGATCTACGGTGCGCGGGTCTGTTCCCTTCCGAACTTCTCGATGATTGGCGTCCGGGGATGGGATTTTGTCCCGTGCCATGTCACCATGCCACGTCACCCTGCCACGTCACCCGCCGTATTGGGTCCCACCGCTGACGTCATGCTGATGTCATCCGCCGAAAGAAAAGCGCGCAAAGGCGAAATCGCTGCTTAGGAAGCCTGGAATGAAAATCTGAGGTAGTTTTCGATGCGCGATTAGCGCTTAGCGCTAATCACGCATCGCTAAGATAATTGGCCAAAATGGAAAAGCCTCAGTCCAACGCAGGTTTGCAGCAGTTATTTTTCCCGAAAGAAAGCAGAAAGAAGCCAAATTTCATGTCAAAGAGTATCAGATCGACAATATCAAAGCAGGTGAACATTAAAAGCTTCCATCAAAGTCCAAGAACGCGGTGAAGCCACTTGAGACTTTCAGATCACAGTTAATGCACATAAAAACCACTCAAGAGCAGTGGAGCAGAGACCAATGCGCAGTTATGATAAATGGCCAGTGCATAACAGCAAAGAACGCATTCCTACTCATTTTTGAGGCAGCTGCCCCAACGCAGCACTTAGATAAATATTTCATGCATTTACTTCAAGATAAGATAAATTAAAGCACTCATTTCCCTCAGATCTGTTTAAGATCTGTTGTAATAAATATTTCTTAGATATTTTCTCTATATATACGACCCTCTATATTGAGAAAAGGGGGTTGGAGGGTTGGTTAATGCACTCCAAGAGAGACTCGCTCTGTATCTGATATGTTTCACTTAATCAAAGATTGTTGAAAGCTTGGAGAATGGACTGTTTGATGTGTTGTTGATGTCTCTGAAGAGTGAATGAGGGAAATCTTGTGCTACTTTCTAAATCAATAAGTGCTCCTTACCTCTGTTATTTCAATTTCACATATGCTCAAGTCACAGAACAAAAGTTTGGTTTAGAATTTGCTTACTTGCACTCTATGCTCAGTTTTTGTGGCTTCTTAATGTTTTCCTCTTGATTTAGGCATAAATATGGATTCCTTATGGCTCATATTTGCTCTATTTCACATATGAATGATTGTTAACTAGGAATTCTTAGCTGCTCCTAGCTAGAGCTCGTTCACCTTCCTTCTGCTAACCTGATTGAGAGATTCGTTTTTGCCTCTCATTTCTTAGCCTGCAACCCATCTTCATTTACCTTAAGTATTGTTTCATGCGCAGCTACCTTTCCCCTGTTCCTCTTGTGACCAAGAAAACGCACCAGCAGTCTTACTCCACGCCTCCATGCCCAATGGTTTGAAACTTGTCACACTATGCATTTCCTCTCTACTTGAAAGCATCCTCCTTCCAACCAAACACAAACAAAACCCCTTGAACCCAATAACTAGCCTAAAATCATCATCAACAAAGCTAAAATCATTAAGAGAGAGCCCTCTCTGATTACAGGTAGGCTAGAACCTGTAATCCAAAGATTGGTTTGTGGTTACCTCGGTCGTATCCCTTTCAGGGGCTTAGGGATAACCTGAGTGATAACACTCGTCACCTATTCAAAACAACTCATGAACAACCAATTCAACCTTCTCATTTTATAATCGCAAAACAACACCATCACACACTTGATTGCGATTAAGACCAACCAGATAAGAATGTGGAGAGATAAATGGTCTAACAAATTCATCAAAAACTTCAATCTATAATGAATAGTGTGTAAAGGGTGAATACAAAGTAAATGTATCAAATCAATAATCATCGATTGCAATTGATTCTAAATCAAAATCAAAATTTTGTGTAATGATATCACCTTGCAAAAAAAATGGATCATCATAGAAAGTATCTTCAACTTTTTTCTCCTCTATCTGTGTGATGTAACCATCTTGCACTTGACCACCATTAGAATCATTAAATTTAGATTTAATAGAATCTGAAAAAATTTCTAGTGGAGAAAATTGCTAACGTGAATCAAGACACAAAGGGTTATAAAATTTAAATGGTGAGGACCAAAAGTACCCCGTAAAGCAGTAATATCATTGATAAAATTAGATTCAAAGTTGAGCTTAAGATCTTGGTCATGAGAATTAGATTTAGGTGGAATAAGTATATCAACAATCTAATTTTCATGAATGGGAAGGTATTAGGAAATAGAATATGGATGAGATTATGATTGTTCCAAAGCAACCTTAGCCAAATACTGAAACTTTTCAATAATGAAATACCACTCCACATCTTTAAAAAAACATAACAAAGATGGATAAATCATTCAACAAAATCCTCTAATGATTCATCAGAATTCATTCTAAGTTGATTAATCCCTTTAGACACCTTTTTATAATTTTACCTTTCAAAATCTTGATGCAGGTCCTTCAAAAGTTGTTTGACTAAATGCCAATTAATCAATGGGTAAGGTATGACACTATTGCTTAACACGACCATCAAGCGTGAGGGTGAATAATCAACAAGAAACATATTCACAATTCACTTCATAAAAGTCACAAAATTTAAGAAATTGAAGGGTATGCTCAAGAAAGGATGTTCCAACCTCACCATTAAACTTTAATTAAGGCAAGTTATCAATTAATTTCACGGGGATTTTAAGATTGCCACTCTTATAAAAACACCTAGTGATTATTATTTAGGAAGGAGTCTTTTAAGATGAAAGATTGAAACAAAAATTTGCAGGCTCATATTGTCATCTAGCCCCCCTTCTAGCACTAGAATGTTGATGATGCTAAAGGATGCCAACATACAGGGGTTCTCCCTGATATGATGTCCCAACTAGACCTCACACCATTTGGGATAGGAGCCCCATTTGGGAATTCAACCCAACCACCATTATATTGATCTTAAACTAGCCTTGGATGCAATCAACAACACAAGAGAGTATGCACATGACTTTGAAATAAGCAAGTGAGTTAACTTTGTGAAACACCAATAGTAATGTATAAAAATACTTTCATGGATGGGAAAAGAGAGAATGATCCTTTATAATTTATCTAAATGGGAAATCTACAAAATATTATAAAAGTGCTTAAGGACTCATGAGGTTAATTGCAAGTTTTATCATGATTTTTTTAGTGTTTTTATGTAAATTTCATGTATAAATTAACATAAACAAATGGCTGAACAACAACATATAAAAGACATGAACATCACAAAAATAGTATTACAACAACACATGATGAAGGAGTCACCCCGACTAGGCTACGTCTCCTTGGTCCAACTTCCAATGGCTTGACCCTCTCTATTATGCTCAAAAGTGTGAATACATCAATTTACAATGCTCAAACAGCTCTAAAACCTACTCCAATGGCTCTAGAATACCCAAAAATGCATGTCTAGCCTCTTTCTACTCCTGATTTGGTTAAAAACTGAAGAAGTTATGGCTTCCCCTAGCTCTTGCATTATTCGCTCTATAAATTCCCCCAAACCCAACACCGACCCTACATTTTTGCCCCAAATTATGCTAACTGAGTGCCATTTTCCTAAAACCTAACGCATTTTGTGGGCGCCTTAATTCAGCCTCTAATGCCTTAACTACAAAAAACGTGGTCATGTGGAGGCCACGTGCTCAGGGGACAGGGCTAACCGCCTGCCCCCGCCAACCTATCCTCCAATCCTCCACCCATGGTCATGTTGAATACATGTGCTCAAGCTTTGGCCCCCGAGGCTAACCCCTTTTTGGATGGTGCACAATGTAAAGTTTAAATACAATTGGCATATCAATATATAACAAGCAATATAGTGGTGTATTGTTAGTTGGCAAGGTTTGTTGGATGGAGGTTTGGTGTTCGACCCTCGTTCGGTCCATTCAACCCTTATAATGATTTTTGGTGGCCACTATGTTGCCACTTGGTGGCCTTTGGTTGGGCCATGTGGCGGCCGGTGGTTGGCCTCCAAGGCACCAATGAAATTCGCCCAAATCAAAACCAATGAAATTGTTCCACTTGGAACTACCTGATTCTCTAGAGAAAACACAGTCAAATGCCACATCACCTACCACATCATCCTGCCATGTTAGTTGTACAAACTGATAATTGGGCTGTCACATTTTTTCCAAATTTACCTATTTTGGAAAATGAACAGATCATGTTTCTGGGAGCATACAAAGTCCATTTCGTGCAAAACAAGTTGCGTTGGATTCATGACGAAGAGTACTACGCGGTCGTTCATGTTCCACACTGATCTGGCAACTTGGAATTTTGAGCAAATTTTTAAGCACTTGATCATTCCTACCCATTAGAAGCTTTTTGACCCCAAAAGACCACTTTCAGTTGTTCAGCAAGTGAGGGTACAATTCCCTCACCTTTTCAATCTCAAACCATTTAGCTTTGGAAGGATTTGTTCCTTTGAGCCCCACACGAAGGTAATCCACATTCCCTCATTTTGAAGACCTTGTTCTTCTGTCAAGAATGGTGTTTTTTTGTAGTTCATTAAGGTATTTAGGAGAGAAATCTTCAATGGACAGAATTTGAATGTTCTCTCCTTGATCTTCAATCAAAGGAGGCTCATATAACCTTAAATTTTCCACATTAACAACAACATAATTTTGCATATATGAAAAAAAATCCAACTTGAAGGCATTGTCACCAATATTTTCCAAAATTTTGAATGGACCATATCGAATTGCTTTCATCTTTTTACCTTATGGCATCAAAATAAACATTTTGTTGAACCTATCCACAACTACATACAAATAATCATGACCTCTTTTTGACAATGGAAGACCTCCTACAAAATCCATAGAGACACTCTCCTATGGTCGGGAAGGTACTAGAAGTGGTGTGTACAATCCTAACTTCCTATTGCTAGGCTTACTGACTGCACATAATGAACATCCTTTAATAAAACGTGACACACATTCAAGCATATGAGGACAATAATAATACCTCCGTAGATGTGCCACCGTCTTACTTACACCGAAATGACCATAAATAAGAGAAATATGTGCCTCTCTTATGATGTTGATTCTTTCTCCCTATGGAATACAAAGCTTACCAAGATGGTACAAAAATTTATCATGAAAATGATAATCAAATTCCTCTACTTGGTTACCTTGACTCAAGCTTGCATAAACATCCTGAAAGTCATTATCCAATGGATACTGCTCAATATAACTTTAATGCAAAATAGAATTATGCTTGAGTAAATTAGTGGTACTAATAATATGCCTTGAAAGCATATCAGCAACTTTATTGTAGATACCTTTCTTATACCTTATCACCAAGTGGACTTGTTGAAGAAAACCCATCCATTGGAAGTGCCTTGATTGCTACAACTTAAATTGAGATTGCAAGTATTGCAATGGCAACTGGTAAGTGTGAATGATTGTTTCCTTACCCATCAGGTAGTGTTTCCACTTTTTCACACTTTGCACCAGGCATACAATTCCTTGTCATATGTAGGATAATCAATCATTGCATCATTGAAAGTTTCTAAATGAAAACAGATAGGCTTACCATCTTGCATGAGGACTGTACCCATGGCGTAGTCACTCGTATTAGTCTGGATCTCAAATGAATGTCTCAATTTTGGAAATGCAAGTACTAGGGTGGAATTTATCTTTTCCTTCAATGCATAAAAGGCCTTTTGTTGTTTACCTCCCCACTGAAAAACCTTTTCACACTAGTCAATGGATCCAAAGGAGCTACTATAGAAGAAAAAATAGAAATGAATTTCCTCCAGTATTAGACTGCTCCCGAAAAACTTCTTACCTTAGTAACTGTCTTGGGCCTTGACCAATCCAAAAAGACATCAACCTTGGAGGGATTTATTTTCAACTCACCTCCTCCAACAATATGCCCCAAGTAAACTAAAGAAGGTTTTCCAAACTCACACTTTGACATCTTTAAATACAATTGTTCTTTATTTAAGACATCAAGTACTTTTCTCACATTCATGACATGTTCATCATGATATTTTCTGAAAATTAATATGTCATCTAAGTAGACTATAAAAAACTCATCAAGAAATGGCCTCAACACATCATTCATCACACGCATGAAGGTAGCAAGAGCATTGCATAAACCAAAAGGCATAACTAGCCATTCAAACAAACCTTTTTTTGTCTTGAATGTGGTCATCCAAATGTCTCCTTTAGTAATTCTAATTTGATGGTAGCCACTCCTTAAGTCCAACTTAGTAAAATACTTTGCATATGTCAATTGATCAAGTAAACCACCTATTCTAGGCAGTGGGTAATGGTTCTTTATCGTAATCCTTTTCAATGCATGGAAGTCCACACACATGCGCCATATTCCATCCTTATTTGTCACCAAAACAATAGGTGACCCACATGGCGAAGAAATTGGTCTGATGATCCCTTTATCCAACAACTCTTGAATTTTCTTTTTAATTTATGCACTTTCCATCACTAACATCATGTACATGCCAATGTTAGGAAGAGGATAATGTTGGTGAACTATGTTTCATGTTGGATTCCTCTCTTGGGAGGCAATCCTTTTGGTTCCTGAAGCATCTCATCATATTGGTTAGCAACATCAACAAATTCAGATTTCAATCTTGAGTCACAACCTTGAAAATATTTATTATCAATATCATTCTTGGGTTTGATCATTAGAAGCACAAATTTTTTTCTAGAATTCACTAGTCTTTTCATCTGCCAAGCATTTACAAGTGAAAGATTTAGTTTCTTGCTATGAGCTCTATTGAGAAATGGAAACAAGAAATTCCAGTTTAATTTATCGTTGAATTAAACTATGAATTAAAATAGGATTCTTTTCCCATAACAATTTGAAAATAATTAAGTTCAATTAACTTAATTAATTTAGGAAATTCGAATTTGAAGTCTTTTAGAAGACATGTATATGTTCTTCCTAACTTATAGGAGTTAAGGATGAGTTATGAATTATTTGTAGTTATTTAACTCATTTTATTGAGTTAAGTCTAGTTAAATTAGTTCCAATTAGTTTCAGGAACTAATAGTGAGTAAACAGTCAGTTGGGACACTAGTGACCTAATTATTGCTACTCTAGTTAACTGAAGGTTCCACCAACAGAAACTCATGCATGTCAATTCTGAGAAAGACCCAGTTGAGACTAGAGTGCAACGACATTTTACTATTTGTTTTATATTTTTTCTCAGTTGCATTGATAGTGCATGCAATCAGTAACTGATCCTTGCGACATTGCGCTATTTTTAGAGGCTTTATTTCCCTTTAAATACAAGCTATCCTTCATAAGAATTACGCATTGGAATAGAGACTTGGAGAGATTTTGAAGAGGCTAATATTTGGCCTTAAGCTTTCTTATGAGTTGGAGATTAATTCCACTGAGTTCTGGGATTTTTTTGGAGAGAACAAGCATTTTAATTTCATCTTGATTTTCCATATTAATACAAAATAGATAGCGGGGTTTTGATTTGTGGCTTTCCATGGTAATTTATTGTGTTATGTGCCTTTGATTCTCTTCCTCTATTTATTATCATCTTCTCGATGTTTATGGGCTTCTGCTATAAACAGTAGAAGTAGATTCTTTTCTCTTGTTTTAGTATATTACATGAGCTTGTGAATCTACAGGTTTTTCTACATGGTATCAAGGTAAGATTGTTTTTTGGGTCGATAGTTTGCAGAGAATTTATGTGCAAAATTTTTAGACACAAATTGCAAATTTGGATTCCTTGGGAAAAGATACCCAAATTCAAAAAAATAATCAGCTGAATTGGATTTTGAATGAGGGAGATATCACTGATTTAAAATCATCCCTTTAGAGGAGATTTCGAAGTTTTGAGTTTCTAGGTTATAGGTGAAAGTCTAATTTGCATACATACTTCAGGATCAGAAGATGGCGTTCCATGGGCTGAGGCTTGAGTATGCCTTGGAATGTAGCTCGAATTTTATAGCTTGGAGGGATAGGATGGAGGTTGTGCTAGAAGATAATGGCTTGAAGGAATTCATTGATTAAGAAGTCCCCAAGCCAACAACTACGAATGCACAGAACTTGGACGAATGGAAGAAGTATGTGGCGAAGGAAAGGCGAATAATCCTTGAGGGAGTTCAAGACCACATTGTCTCGAGTCTCCATGGCAAGGAAACTCTGCATACTATGTGGAAAACATTGACGAACTTGTATGAGAATAGAAGTGATCAAAGGAAGTTGACGCTAAAGTATAAACTTTGTAAAATCAAGATGGAGAAAGGTGAGACAATTCCAAAGTACCTAACCAAGTTCACTCAATGTCAGGATGAACTTGGAAGTGTTGGAATCATAGTTGCCAAGGAGGATATGGTGAGCTTTACTCTTCTTGGAATCCCAAAGAGTTGGCATGGTTATCAAGGCTCTATCAATGGTCAAGAGAAGCTACCAGATTGGGAAGAACTGTGGTTGGATTTGATGCAAGATGAGATCAGGAGGAAAACCATGGATGTATCTTCATCAAAGATTCATGAAGAAGAGAATTGTGCCTTAGAAATTAAGGAAAGGAAGGGGAAAGATAAACTTTCCCATTCCAAATAAAATTCTTATCGTGGAGGTAAGAAGAGGGACACGACGAAAGTTAAATCTTTCATTGTCACAAGATGGGACACTTTGTTACAAATTGTCCATTGAAGAAGTCCAAGGAGAAGTCCTCAGGAGGAGCGATGGGTGAGGCTTTGGCCTCCCAATTTGAATTGGAATTTTCCCTCATTGCATGCATGGTGTCTTCAATGATGGGAAGTGTTTGGTACTTAGACAGTGGAGCTTCTTTCCACATGAACGGTGACAAAGAGTTATTTAGTGAACTGGAGGAGAAAGATCTCAGGATGCATATCGAGATGGGTGATGACGGTAAATATAATGTTACTGGTGTGGGCACTATTACTTTTCAAAGGGAGCATTCAGCTCCACTCACCTTGAAGAATGTTATGCATGTACCCAGACTGACGAAGAACTTGGTATTCGTTGCCATGCTTGAGGATAGAGGCTATGATGTGATATTTTCGAAAGGAAAGGCGTTCCGTCAATACATAGCCATGGGTCAAGTAAAGAAGATAGGGATTCCAGTTTAGAATATCTATAAGATAGAGGTAGAGGATTGTGTTTCTTTGAGTTCAAAATCAAAAAAGATGTTGAGCCGAGATGTCGGCAAGTTGTGGCACAGGCGATTGGGATAGATTTGAGAATAGTAACTTATAACTTCACAACTATTCCAAACTTCAGTCATACCTAGATCATAACATTTACAAGATAAAGCATACGTTACCATTCAGATCTATCCAACAATTATCAGATCATACAATGATAATTCTATTTAGGTCTCATGATCCTAATCCAACAATGTATCCAACGGTGCACAAGATATTTCAGATCATATCATAACCATAGCCCTTACAACATAAAATATAATTCAGATAGAAGTATTCATGAAAACCCTTTTGCTTGCACACTTAGCCCTTTGATATGCTCCTCCTTATATGTTTTTAGACTTTCTCAATATCTCAGACAAAAACAACACTTAGAACCTATGGTATTCTTAAACGGGATCAAGTAACCATTATTTCGCTCAATATTGTGGGTTAATACCATGGTATGGACCCTTGGTATTCTTTAACTTTAATTTTCCTTAATTTTCCATCCCATACACGCTTTTCTTCTTGTCAAAGTGTGTGCATATGTATACGCTCTTTTTTTTTGTGAACCCACTTGTATAAGCTACTTGGACTAGGTGAACCTACGTATACAACTTAAAATAACTTAAAACATTATTTTTCTTCAATTTCTTGATCCTGATCTGTAATCCTATGTTACAACATCCTGTTCTTATGTACCATCTCCCTGTTACCTCTATATTGACCTATTACAATGTGTGTTGTCCTTTATTAAATCTAAACTGACTTGTGAGTGGGTTTCCATCAAGGACAACACCTATACCATAATTCCAATAATCTTCCCCTTTGGACTTGGTGGAAACCATATTGGTGTTGATTACTTCAAGCTGAAGAACCTATTAGATATATCAAGCAACACCAAGATACTCTCTCCCTTTGACAGTAAAGGCAAGGGGAAGACCATATTCTCCCCCTTTAAGATGCACTATGTCGTCCATGCTCCCCCTGAGTACATGCAGAGTCTACAGTGATAATTTTCAAAAGAATAACATGAATCTATAACTCAACTAAGTGAGTATGACCTCCCTATCACCAATGACTCATACCTACATCAATCACCCAACCAAGTGGGGATATACCAAATGTTCATACATGACTAAAAATTTGCAATTATTACATCATCCTTCCCATGCATAATGGGGTTACAAATTACATCATATGTCCAAAAGGAATCATTAATAGACTATGACAGATAGAGACATATAATTACACCATAGGTTTTTACATGGCCTTTACAAGAAATGATATGAATATCTGAGACCATAGTTGAATTCATCAACCATGATGGAAAAAATGCATAATGTTTTTGAAGGCTAATGCCCCCCCTGAACCTATGCTACCTGTGCATTGTCAACAAATCATTCATCAAGGCATATTCATCAGTCAAATAAACAATAATGAGCAAATCATATAAGTAGACTGTAACCATCAATATCATATTGAGCACTCATGTCAGAAACTAATTTTGAGTCTGACCCACTATTTTGCTATCAAAAAAACATATATACTTCTGCAACCAAAGAAACTCGTGTATATATGTGACTCTTCTTTATGAAACTCGCATAGAGGAAACATTCCTATAAAAACTAGATTTAACAGCAGGATGATGCATAAACTATTCCCAACTTTTGTCTTAGATATTCAAATGTTTCTCTGGGAAGGGGTTCGGTAAATATATCAGCAACATGTTCTTTGGAGGGAACATATTCCAATTTAACCTTTTGTTCAAGAACTTGTTCGCGTAGAAAGTGGTACTTAATGGGTATGTGCTTGGTGCAAGACTAGATTTTTCGAAATACTAATGACGCTTGTATTATCACATATAATGGAGATGGGTGGAGATGATGTGATTTGAATATCTTACAATGTTTGCATCATCCAAAGTAGTTATGTGCAGCAAGATGCAACAACCACATATATTGCTTCAGCTGTAGATAAGGCAATCAAACTTTGTTTCTTGTTGAACCAAGACACTAATCATGATCCCATATAGAATGCACCTCCACTAGTTCTTTTTTGATCATCAACATTTCCTACCCAATCCACATCTGTATATGCATGAAGAGTGAGATCTGTATCTTTAGGATACCATAGACCAAATTCTTGAGTTCCTGGGAGATATTTGTATATAATTCTTTTTACAGCCTGAAGATGTGATTCCTTTGGATTAGCTTGGAAGCTTCCAACAATTCCTACTGCATGCAGTATATTAGGTCGGGTACCTGTTAGATAAAGTAGACTTCTAATCATAAATATGTATGATGTTTGATTCATTGTAGGAGATTCATCATTAGAAATAAGACTACATCTTGTTGCCATTGCAGTACATACTGGTTTCCATACTTCTTCAGAATCTACTTGAGATATTTAGTTTGTGAAAGAAAGATTCCATCTTTTGTTTATTGTACTTGTAGACCAAGAAAATAAGTTAGTTCACAAAGTAAAGACATTTCAAATTCTTGCTTCATAACAGAAGCAAAGTTCTGACTCATAGATTCTTCATTGCTACCAAATATGATATCATCAACGTAAACAACAATAGTTAGCAATTTATCATTCTCAATTTTTGTGTATAATTTGTTGTTTGCAGATCCTTTTGTGAAACCTTGTTGTTGAAGATATTTGTCAAGATGATAATGTCATGCCCTTGGAGCTTGTTTCAGTCCATATAGAGCTTTTTTGAGTTTTCATACAAGATTTGCATCATTTCATGGAATGAATCCTTCTGGTTGTTCAATATAAACTTCTTCTTCTAAATATCCATTAAGAAAAGTAGATTTTACATCCATTTGATACACTTTGAATTTTCAAAAAATTGAAAGAGCTAGAAACATTCTTATGTCTTCAAGTCTAGTAACGGGTGCAAAATTTTCTTCAAAGTCTATACCTTCTTGTTGAGCATATCCTTTACAAACAAGCCTTTCTTTATTTCTAATAACCTCTCCATTTTCATTCAACTTATTCTTTAATATCCATTTTGTTCCTATAACATTTTTATCATGAGGTCTAGGAACTAAAATCCAAGTATCATTCTTTTCAATTTGGTAAATTTATTCATCCATGACCTTAACCCAACATTCGTATTTTCTAGCTTCATCAACATTCTATGGTTCTATGGAGGATAGTAATGCTAGATAACTACAAGAGTTCTTATCTATACTCTAGACCCTTCTTCTCCTGGAATTTGAGATTCTCGATGATTCTTTTGAACATACTTGGATGGAGCCTTTTCCTTGTTAGTTGTATCATATTATAATGCTTCATTGGTTTCTTCCTCTATATCATTTTTATTTGATACAGGAAATAATTCACTATCCTCATAATTATCATCTTCCTTTGTTGATTTCACCTGTTCGGGATTTCTGCATGCTTCATCGATTACAACATCAATGCATTCAACAATTTTTCGAATTCTCTTATTATAAAATTTGTATCCTTTACTTCTAGATGAATAACCAAGAAATATTCCTTCATCTACTTTGGGTTCAAACTTACAAAAATTTTCATCAGTCTTTTTGATGAAACATTTTCTTCTAAAAACTATGAAGTTTTTTACAGTAAGAGGCTTACCATACCAAAGTTCATATGGAGTTTGATCACTATTTACATGAACATGAGCTTTGTTGAGAATATTTACTGTAGTGTGTGCAACTTCAACCTAGAAGGTTTCAGTAGTTCTAGATTCATTAAGCATAGTTCAAGCCATTTTTTGAAATGTTTTATTCATTATTTCCACCACACCATTTTGTTGAGAAGTTCTAGAAACAAAGAACTATCTTTTTATTCCATGTTGTTCACAAAATTAAAAAAATTCATCTAATATGAATTCTCCTCCCCGATTAGATCTGAGACATTTGGTTTTTATATCTAATTCATTTTCAACTAAATCTTTAAGACTTTAAATTTTCAAATGCTTCATCTTTATTATGTAATAAACCAATCCAGCACATTCTAGAAAAATCATCAATGAATAAAATGTAGTATTATTCTCCAGGAGGTGACTTTTTCCATGTTGGCCCACACAAATTAGAATGAGTTCAAGAGGCTTACTTGTTGATCTTCTTTGGAACTGAATTGAAATCTAGTTTTCTTACCGAATTGACATGGTTTGCATATGGTATTTTCTGGGATTATGATATCTGGAAGATCATGAACCACGTTGAGCCTGCATGCTTTTCTTATTTGAGCAAAGCTTGGATGCCCATCTTCTATGCCATAACCAGTTCTCTTCTATTTTGCTTAGATAACATTTTTCTTGACCTCCTTTTAGTATACACAAATTGCTTGGAGTTCTTGTACCTTTGATATGGTCTTTCCTTTGTAAAGCTCACGAACCACACATTATTTTGATAGAAACACAACTTCATTTCCTTGATCACACATTTGACTAACACTCAACAAGTTATGCTTTAAACCATCAACATAAATAACACTTCTAGCTTTAACCTTTTATTTTAAATAAACAAAACCCTTATCCTTAATGATAGAGGGTGTGTCATTTCCAAAAGAGACATTCTTTTCCTTTTCTAAAGCTTTTACAGAAGAATTTGTTATAGCTCCAAATCTCACCATTATGGTTTGTGATGCTACACCCATGGCCTAGGGCAACCCCTCCTTCTAGACCTGGTCCAAAATCTAAAAAACAGTGTTTTATTCCCTGTACGTGACATTGCCCTGAGTTAAACGCATGTATACGCGGGTTCATACATACCTAACCCGCGTATATGTATTAAAACACTTAAAAAAATATAAAACACTTAATATGAGAAATAATAATTTAGTTAATTGAGTAGATAAGAGTGAATTTTTACCTTTTTAATATTATTCTCATATAAGGGTAATATTAGAATGATAAAAAAGTTTTTAAGGTAAGTACATAAATAGATTAAAAAATAAAATAAAATAAAAGCTCGAGATGTTTAGAAAGAATATTTACCGTCTTAATCTAATAAGTAAAATGGTAAATATTAATAATATATTAGGTAAATAGGATTAAAAAAAGTGTTTGCATAGGTTATATGTTAATATTTTGATATAATAATATTTGAATTAGGTTCTAAAATTAACAATAATAGGAATATTAACCATTAGATTTCTATTATTTAAATAGGTAAATTGGTATTGGTATTATATAAGGGTAATGGTATTATAATAATAATATTTACATTATTAAGCGGAGATATTTAATATTATGTATCATATTTATAATTATATTATATTATATATGGGTTAATGGGATAGAAATATTTACCATTTTATTCCTCATCCCAATATAGGGTAAATATCAGTATTATTATTAATGACTTTTATGGTAGAAATAAATATATTAATTAAATATTAATTAAATTAAGTCTTCATAATATAAATATTAAATAAAAAGAATTTTATAAGACAATGGAGATTAAATATTATAAATAAATGGATAAATATAATAGTTAAATAAATTTAGGTCCTTCCCCGGGGACCTGGCCAAAACTAGCTGTTAGAGGTCTGGTAACCGTTTTCCTGTCAATTTAGCTGTTGGAACGGCCTGCTGTCCCTATTTATTGCATCGCTCAGATTAGATCTTCAATTGTCCTGACGATGAACCACACTGGTTGGTTCGAAACGCATCGACAAATGATTTTGTATGTGATTTTGCCGAAAATTTTTCTCTAAACAAGATTATGGATCACAGAAACCTAAATTCCTTAGGAAGGAATCTTTTAAGATGAAAGATTGAAACAAAAATTTACAAACTCATATTGTCATCTGGCCCTCCTTCTAGCACTAGAATGTTGATGATATTGAAAGATGCCAACATACAGGGGGTCTCCCCGATATGATGTCCCAACTAGACCTCACACCATTTGGGATAGGAGCCCCATTTGGGAATTCAACCCAACCACCATTATATTGATATTAAACATTAGCCTTGGATGCAATCAACAACACAAGAGAGTATGCACATGACTTTGAAATAAGCAAGTGAGTTAACTTTGTGAAATACCAATAGTAATGTATAAAAATACTTTCATGGATGGGAAAAGAGAGAGTGATCCTTTAGAATTTATCTAAATTGGAAATCTACAAAATATTATAAAAGTGCTTAAAGATTCATGAGGTTAATTGCATGTTTTATCATGATTTTTTGTATTTTTATGTAAATTTCATGTATAAATTAACATAAACAAATGACTGAACAACAACATATAAAAGACATGAACATCACCAAAATAGTATTACAACAACACATGATGAAGGAGTCACCCCGACTGGGCTACGTCTCCCTAGTCCAACTTCCAATGGATTGAACCTCTCTATTATGATCAAAAGTGTGAATACATCAGTTTACAATGCTCAAACAGCGCTAAAACCTACTCCAATGGCTCCGGGATACCCAAAAGTGCATGTCTAGCCTCTTTCTGCTCCTGATTTGGTTAAAAACTGAAGAAGTTATGGATTCCCCTAGCTCTTGCATTATTCACTCTACAATTCCCCCAAGCTCAACACCAGCCCTACATTTTCGCCCCAAATTATGTTAATTAAGTGCCATTTTTCCCAAAATCCAGCGCATTTTGTGGGTGCCCTAATTCAGCCTCTAAGGCCTTAACTAGAAAAAACATGGTTGTGTGGAGGCCACGTGCCTGGGGGACAAGGCTAACCGCCTGCCCCCACCAGCCTATCCCCTAATCCTCCACCCATGGTCGTGTTGAATGCATGTGCTCAGGTGTTGGCCCCCGAGGCTGGCCCCCTTTCGAATGGTGCACAACGTAAAGTTTAAATACATTTGGCATATCAATATATAACAAGCAATATAGTGGTGCATTGGTATTTGGCAAGCTTTGTTGGATGGAGGTTTGATGTTTGACCCTAGCTCCGTCCATTCGACCCTTATAAAGATTTTTGGTGGCCCCCATGCTACCATGTGGTGGCCTTTGGTTGGGCCATGTAGCAGCCTGTGGTTGGCCATCAAGCCACCAATGAAATTCACCCAAATCAAAACCAATGAAATTGTTCCACTTGGAACTACCTGATTCTCTAGAGAAAAGACAATCAGATGCCACATCACCTACCACATCATCCTGCCACGTCAGTAGTACGAACTGCTAACTGGGCTGTCACAATTTTTCCAAATTTACCTATTTTGGAAAACGAATAGACCATGTTTCTGGGAGCATGCAAAGTCCATTTCGTGCAAAACGAGTTGCGCCGAATTCATGACGAAGAGTACTACGTAGTCATTCATGTTCTACACTGATCTGAAAACTTTGAATTTTGAGCAAATTTTTAAGCACTTGATCATTACTGCCCACTAGAAGCTTTTTGACCCCAAAAGATCACTTTCAGTTGTTTAGCAAGTGAGGGTATAATTCCCTCACTTTTCCAATCTTGAACCATTTGGCTTTGGAAGGATTTGTTCCTTTGAGCCCCACACGAAGGTAATCCACATTCCCTCGTTTTGAAGACCTTGTTCTTCTGTCAAGAATGTTGTCTTGTTGTAGTTCATTAAGGTATTCAAGAGAGAAATCTTCAATGGACAGAATTTGAACATTCTCTCCTTGATCTTCAATCAAAGGAGGCTCATATAACCTTAAATTTTCCACATTAACAACAACATAATTTTGCATATATGAAAACAAATCGAACTTGAAGGCATTGTCACCAATATTTTCCAAAATTTTGAATGGACCATATCAAATTGCTTTCATTTTTTTACCTTATGGCATCAAAATAAACATTTTGTTGAACTTATCCATAACTACATACAAATAATCATGACCTCTTTTTGACAATGGAAGACCTCCTACAAAATCCATAGAAATACTCTCCTATGTTCGTGAAGGTACCAGAAGTGGTATGTACAATCCTAACTTCCTATTGTTAGGATTACTGACTGCACATAATGAACATCCTTTAATAAAACATGACACACTTTCAAGCATACGAGGACAATAATAATACCTCTATAGATGTGCCACCGTCTTGCTTACACCGAAATGTGCCTCTCTTATGATGTTGATTCTTTCTCCTTGTGGAATATAAAGCTTACCAAGATGGTACAACAAGTTATCATGCAAATGATAATCAAATTACTCTACTTGGTTACCTTGACTCAAGCTTGCATAAACATCCTGAAAGTCATTATCCAATGCATATTGCTCAATATAATTTTAATGCAAAATATAATTATGCTTGAGTAAATTAGCAGCACTAATAATATGCCTTGAAATCATATCAGCAGCTTTATTGTAGATACCTTTCTTATACCTTATCACCAAGTGGAATTGTTGAAGAAAACCCATCCATCAGAAGTGCCTTGATTCTTACAACTTAGATTGAGATTTCAAGTATTGCAGTGGTAGCTGGTAAGTGTGAATGATTGTTTCCTTACCCATCAAGTAGTGTTTCCACTTTTTCACACTTTGCACCAATGCATACAATTCCTTGTCATATGTAGGATAATTAATCATTGCATCATTGAAAGTTTCTAAATGAAAAAAGATAGGCTTACCATCTTGCATGAGGATTGCACCCATGGCGTAGTCACTAGTAATAGTCTAGATCTCAAATGAATGTCTCAAGTTTGGAAGTGCAAGTACTGGGGCGGAATTTATCTTTTCCTTCAATGCATCAAAGGCCTTTTTTTGTTTACCTCCCCACTGAAAAACCTTTTCACACTAGTCAATGGATCCAAAGGAGCTGCTATGGAAGAAAAAATAGAAATGAATTTCCTCCAGTATTGGGTTGCTCCCGAAAAACTTCTTACCTCAGTAACTATCTTGGGCCTTGGCCACTTCAGAATAACATCAACCTTGGAGGAATCTATTTTCAACTCACCTCCTACAATAATATGCCCCAAGTAAACTAAAGAAGGTTTTCCAAACTCACACTTTGACATCTTTAAATACAACTGTTCTTTATTTAAGACATCAAGTACTTGTCTCACATTCATGACATGTTCATCATGATATTTTCTGAAAATTAATATGTCATCTAAGTAGACTATAACAAACTCATCAAAAAATTGCCTCAACACATCATTCATCACACACATGAAGGTCGCAAGAGCATTACATAAACCAAAAGGCATAACTAGCCATTCAAACAAACCTTGTTTTGTCTTGAATGCAGTCTTCCAAATGTCTCCTTCAGTAATTATAATTTGATGGTAGCCACTCCTTAAGTCCAACTTAGTAAGAAACTTTGCATATTTCAATTGATCAAGTAAATCACCTATTCTAGGCAGTGGGTAACGGTTCTTTATCGTAATCTTTTTAAATGCATGGAAGTCCACACACATGCTCCATCTTCCATCCTTCTTTGTCACCAAAACAATAGGTGACCCACATGGCGAAGAACTTGGCCTAATGATCCCTTTATCCAACAACTCCTGAATTTTCTTTCTAATTTATGCACTTTCCATCACTAACATCATGTACATGCCAATGTTAGGAAGAGGATAATGTTGTTGAACCGTATTTCATGTTGGATTCCTCTCTTGGGAGGCAATCCTTTTGGTTCCCGAAGCATCTCATCATATTGGTTAGCAACATCAACCAATTCAGATTTCAATCTTGAGTCACAACCTTGAAAAGATTCATTATCAATATCATTCTTGGGTTTGATCATTAGAAGCACAAAATTTTTGCTAGAACTCACTAGTCTTTTCATCTGCCCTGCATTTACCAGTGAAAGATTTAGTTTCTTTCTATGAGCTCTATTGAGAAATGGAAACAAGAAATTCTAGTTTAATTTGTCCTTGAATTAAACTATGAATTAAAATAGAATTCTTTTCTCATAGCAATTTGAAAATAATTAATTAAGTTTAATTAACTTAATTAATTTAGGAAATTCAAATTGGAAGTCTTTTAGAAGACATGCATATGTTCTCCCTAACTTATAGGAGTTAAGGATGAGTTACGAATGATTTGTAATTATTTAACTCATTTTATTGAGTTAAGTCTAGTTAAATTAGTTCCAATTAGTTTCAGGAACTAATAGTGAGTAAACAGTCAGTTGGGACAACTAATCACCTAATTAGTGCTACTCTAGTTAATTGAAGATTCCACCAACATAAACTCATGCATGTCGATTTTGAGAAAGACCCAGTTGAGACTAGAGTGCAGGGACAATGTACTTTAGATTTTTCTCAGTTTCATTGATAGTGCATGCAATCAGTAACTGATCCTTGCTAGATTGCGCTATTTTTAGAGGCTTTATTCCCCTTTAAATACAAGCTATCCTTCATAGGAATTACGCATTGGAATAGAGACTTGGAGAGATTTTGAAGAGGCTAATATTTGGCCTTAAGCTTTCTTATGAGTTGGAGATTAATTTTACTGAGTTCTGGGATTGTTCTAGAGAGAACAAGCATTTTAATTTCATCTTGATTTTCCATATTGATATAAAACAGATAGAGAGGTTTTGAGCTATGGCTTTCCTCGGTAATTTATTGTGTTATGTGCCTTTAATTATCTTCCTCTATTGATTATCATTTTCTCGATGTTTATGGGCTTCCGCTATAAACAGTAAAAGTAGATTCTTTTCTCTTGTTTTAGTATATTACATGAGCTTGTGAATCTATAGGTTTTTCTACATGGTATCAGGGCAAGATTGTTTTTTGGGTCGATCCTTTGCAGAGAATTTCTAAGAATATATGTAAAAAAAAATTAGAAACAAATTGCAGATTTGTATTCCTTGGGAAAAGATACCCAAATTCAAAAAAATAATCAGCTGAATCGGATTTCAGATGAGGGAGATATCACTGATTTAAAATCATCTCTCTAGAGGAGATTTCGAAGTTTTGAATTTCTGGGTTACAGGCGAAAGTCAAATTTGCATACATACTTCAGGATCAGAAGATGGCATTCCATGGGTTGAGGCCTGAGTATGCCTTGGAATGCAGCTCGAATTTTACAGCCTGGAGGGACAGGATGGAGGTTGTGCTAGAAGATAATGGCTTGAAGGAATTCATTGATCAAGAACTCCCCAAGCCAGCAACTATGGGCGCACAAAACTTTGTTGAATGGAAGAAGTGTGTGGCAAAGGCAAGGCAAATAATCCTTGAGGGAGTTCGAGACCACATTGTCTCGAGTCTCCATGGCAAGGAAACTCTGCATACTATGTGGAAAACATTGATGGACTTGTATGAGAATAGAAGTGATCAAAAGAAGTTGGCACTGAAGGATAAACTTTGTAAAATCAAGATGGAGAAAGGCGAGACAATTCCAAAGTACCTTACCAAGTTCACTCAATGTCGTGATGAACTTGGAAGTGCTGGAATCATAGTTGCCAAGGAGGATATGGTGAGCTCTACTCTTATTGGGCTCCTAAAGAGTTGGCATGGTTATCAATACTCTATCAATGGTCGGCAGAATCTGCCAAATTTGGAAGAACTATGGTCGGATTTGATGCAGGATGAGATCAGGAGGAACACCATGGATGCATCTTCATCAAAGATTCATGATGAAGAGAATTGTGCCTTAGCGATTAAGGCAAGGAAGAGGAAATATAAATTTTCCCATTCCAAATAAAATTCTTATCATGGAGGTAAGAAGAAGGACACGTCGAAAGTTAAATCTTTCATTGTCACAAGATGGGACACATTGCTACAAATCATCCATTGAAGAAGTCTAAGGAGAAGTCCTCAAGAGGAGCAGCGGGTGAGGCTTTGGCCTCCCAATTCGAATTGGACTTTTCCCTCATTGCATGCATGGTGTCTTCAATGATGGGAAGTGTCTGGTACTTAGACAATGGAGCTTCTTTCCACATGACTGGTGACAAAGAGTTATTTAGTGAACTAGAGGACAAAGATCTCGGGATGCATATCGAGATGGGTGATGATGGTAAGTATAGTGTTACTAGTGTGTGCACTATTACTTTTCATAGGGAGCATTCAGCTCCACTCACCTTGAAGAATTCTATGCATGTACCCAAACTAACGAAGAACTTGGTATTCGTTGCCATGCCTGAGGATAGAGGCTATGATGTGATATTTTCGAAAGGAATGGTGTTCCTTCAATACATAGCCATGGGTCAAGTAAAGAAGATAGGGATTCAAGTTTAGAATATCTATAAGATAGAGGTAGAGGATTGTGTTGCTTTGAGTTCAAAATTGGAAAAGATGTTAAGTCGAGACATCGACGAGTTGTGGCACACGCGATTGGGATAGTTCTGAATATAATAGCTTATAACTTCACAACTATTCCAAACTTCAGTCACACCTAGATCATAACATTTACAAGATAAAACATACGTTACCATTCAAATCTATCACAACAATTATCAGATCATACAATGATAATTCATTTTAGGTCTCATGATCCTGATCCAACAATGTATCCAAAGGTGCACAAGATATTTCAAATCATATCATAATCATAACCCTTACAACATAAAATATAATTCAGATAGAAGTATTCATGAAAACCCTTTCACTTGCACACTTAGCCCTTTGATATTCTCCTCCTTATATATTTTTAGCCTTTCTCAGTATCTCAGACAAAAACAACACTTAGAACCTATGGTATTCTTAAACAGGATCAAGTAACCATTATTTCACTCAATATTGTGGGTTAATACCATGGTATGGACCCTTGGTATTCTTTAACTTTAATTTTCCTTAATTTTCCATCCCATACACGCTTTTCTTCTTGTGAAAGTGTGTGCATGCGTATACACTCTTTTTTTCTATGAACTCACTTGTATAAGCTACTTGGACTATGTGAACCCATGTATACAACTTAAAATAACTTAAAACATTCTTTTTCTTCAATTTCTTGATCCTGATCTGTAATCCTATGCTCCAACATCCTGTTTTTATGTACCATTTCCTTGTTACCTCTGAATTGACCTGTTACAATATGAGTTTCCCTTTATCAAATCTGAACCGACTTGTGAGTGGGTTGCCATCAAGGACAGCACCTATACCATAACGCCAACAATCTCCCCCTTTGGACTTGATGGAAACCATATTGGTGTTGATTACTTCAAGCTAAAGAACCTATTAGATATATCAAGCAACACCAAGATACTCTCTCCCTTTGACATCAAGGGCAAGGGGAAGACCAAGATATTTTCCACCTTTAAGATGCATTATGTTGTCCATGCTCCCCTTGAGTACATGTAGAGTCTACAAAGATAATTTTCAAAAGAATAACATGAATCTATAACTCAACTAAGTGAGTATGACCTCCCTATCACCAATGACTACCTACATTAATCACCCAACCAAGTGGGTGTTATCGGGAAATCTAGTGTCTATGCAGAGCTGCTAGTCCCACTAAGATGGGTAGCTATCTTAGAAACAAACAGATTAAATTTACTTCCCCTTTCCTTTATGAGAAGTAGATAGGAGAGGAGCAAATAATACCAACCTTCATCTTTCTCTTGGTCCTCCGCTTGTTCCTTCTCCTCTTTGACAGATGTTTGCCACTCTTCCCTTGACCGCTCCGCTTCAAAGAGTGCCTGTAAAGTCAAAGCAGCATAATACCTTCAAAGTGCAGAGATCTACAGTCATAAACAATATAGGACCAGATATATATTGACCACATACATGCATATATCAGCTAACATGCAAGAATGTGGAGGAAAACTCGAATAGCTTTATTGATATAGAGGTTAGAAGAGAGGATTATAACCCATTGATCTGACCTAGCGTCATCCTCCCAGCACGAAAGCCCTTCTTCACCTCATGAAAAGCTTAGATCACCCAACACTATGATATTGCACCAGGAAACCAACAACACTTCCTTACAAGATACAAGATTCCAGCCTTCAACCTCTGGATCTCTGGGATGAGGGATCCATATATATATATATTTGCAGAGGTGTGAGTCAGCTCTGGGATTTTGATTAGTTTCATTCCACTGATAGTTCTTGGCTCCACTTGGAGATTTCATTGATCTCTTACTCATCATTGGGTGAATTCTGAGAGGCAAGTGTCATATGAGAAGTTTCTAGAAGATTCCTTGATCATCCACTTAGAAAACTATCTCTACCATTTGTATATTCTTGCTCATCGCACCCTATAGAAGGACTTTTCAGTATACATCACACCTCCCGTGTGTAGTAGGTACGATGCAATGCACCTTGGCCATGGAGCAAGTGAGATGATCTAGTTTTGACCAGTTCTGAGTAGTTTTTCATGGAGAACTTATGGGAGATGATGTAATCTGTTGACCTTGTTCTTTTAGGGTATGAAACAACACTTTTAGGGACTTAGAAGCCCTTGGTTTATGGACATATGTGATTGGGGTTGCAGTTCCCAAATATGTCTATAACAGTTTCCCCATAAAGCATGAGGTCGTAAATCTTTTGATGTCGGGTGAAATGCTTTATCATGAGGATACGAGGTTTTTCGAACTGGAAGGCGACCTGTAATAAGATACAATACAATACATTATAAATTCATTCCCATGCTTAGCTTTATAACTTCATTCTTATGTACATAGGATAGACAAATGTCTGTGTGGAAGACTGATGATTCTGATAGAGCCATCATACTTTGATTCGGATGATCATCTGTGCAGTAATGATGTACATTTGATGTCTTTATTTTCCTGAATATATCGCGGCCCAGATGGATGAAACTAGATCCGAGGTCTTCAAACTTGTCCAATCTTCGCTCGGAGTACAAGTCGATCCATGTGAAAAATGTTCTAGAGTTGAACATGGAAAGACATCACCTGATTACTAGCCAGTGATTTAAGCTATTAACAGGCACGAGAGGAATCACCGAGAATGATGATGACCCTCAGGTACTACAGTACAATTCGTGTGGTGTGAAAATGGGACTTGGCGTCGAACACCATGCAAGATCTTTTGGTTGAAGGCCATTGATGTAAACCTGTCGCCGAAATTGAGAAACTTGCCATTGAGGCATGCAAGCTTCAAAGTACTGAAAGGGTTGTTCCTAGGTTGACTTCTTGGATAATGAGCTATCGTCGACAACAAGTAACTCGTCATAGGAGGGCCTTAATGAATCCCACATCTACGACATGGAACGGAGCAAACGATTTTGGAGGTGAAAATGATCTGACGATACATGGTTTAGGGTGGAAGTCATGAAAGGATGGAGCATGAAGGTATTGTAGCGGATGAGACACAACATGGGTTGGTGAATTCTCTGATCAACATTTCTTGAACATATTAGTGACACTGAAATGGATTGGTAGCGTTAACCCCAAAGATGGATGGTACGGTGGACCAATGGTAATATGACCGGTGAACGGAATAACCCAACCCGACTCAATCATGGTGATGGAGTGAAAGTGTCATGTTCAAGAGCGACTCGTTACCAATAAAGTTTCTTCAAGTTTTCTTCCCAATTTTCCCCAGTCATTGCTGACTAGTACCTCTTTATTTTTGTCAAGTTTGAGGAGGATAACATATGCTTGTTCAATAATTTTCCCTTTGGGCAAACCTGTCGCTATGTTTTAATGAGCTTAGTGACAGTGAAACTCATTCTTGTCTGCATGGACAAGTTTGTCGCTATTGGTTTTAATGAGTTTAACGACAAAGACACATCGGTCCTTTTTCAATTTTAGAGAGTCTAAAAAGGGATGGAAAGAAAACTCCAGTAATCCTTTTTCATCATATAATCCCTTAAGTCCGAAAAAGTATAAAATAATACGAAACGGATTAATTTTCTATAGTTTTAACGAGTCGAACAAGACAAGCGCACGATCTTTTTGTGTAATAATCCCTCAGTTCCAAAAAGATTAAAATCTAGAGGATGGATAGCACTTCCAATAGATTTAACAAGCTAAAGAGGCCAATTGCTCAGCAATCTTTTCATATTTTATGAGTCAGATGAAAAGAGCTTAAAGGAGACTCGTTTTTTGAGGAACGAGTGATGTTTTCAGGTAGCTGCTAATTCCAGGTAAGGTTTGGAAATTTTCAATCACGACAGTGTCACAAGGATGGCTAACAGAATCACTCTTCGCAGCTATTCCTCAAAAGGGTAAACAATCAAATGGAGGCATATGATTGGCTAAATAGAGTGGAGATGATGGCAAGAACATGGCCAAGGCTCAAAAGCTGATGATTATGTATTCACAATGGTTATTTACCGGAGGTTGGTTCATTTTTTAATGAGCTTAAACTCTGATGGAACATTTTCTCATTGCTTGGGTTTAATTTTTAATGATCTTGAACTTTGCGTAAAACCGCTTGTGGCGGGTTATTTTTTAATGAGCTTGAAACCTGCGGTAACACTGCTCGTGATAAGTTTGCATGCCCCTAGCATAATAACGCAAATCGAGGTGCATACCCCCCAAGCTTCATTGCATTCAACACAGTGGTTGGAATGAAGGTTTACCTTCGAGATCTTTGAAAGACTCGACTTGGATTTTACGAGATCGTAATCAAATATTCGATTTGGAAAGGGATTTGTTTCATTTTTCAATGAGGTTGACACAGTAAAAGAACTATCCTCATAATCCACCATATTTACAGTATTGATAGAAAATCAAAAACTGAATGATGATTAAGGTCGTTGGAATAATCTTCGTTGTAATCTGGAAGATGGGAATGATGGTGGTAATCTTCCCATGGTGCCTCTCCTATCATCATTGATTGATTGATTCCTTCATCTGTAGAGTGTACATGCAACTAAGGATCTGAAGAGGTGCCATATTCCTTAGACCTATTTATACAAACACTCAATGAGCGTTGATTTGAGTTTTCCCCCCAGGCCAAGAAAATTTGTTGCTACGATATTTCTATTAGGGCGATGATCCATGCTGACAAAATGTTCAGAAATCTTCTAAATCTAGAAGATATCATGTTGCAGGTTCCCACCATGGCCACTTCTGCCAGATTGTTTGGAGGCGGTAGGGAAAAATTCCCCATTAATGTAGGGTCTTTTAGTAGGCCTACTCCGATATTTTGAAGCGACTGAGAGCTTTCGTGGATTATCGAAATGCTTCCCGTAACTTGTGAACTATTGGGGAGAAAGGTTTGTTGGTCGATGATTGTAATCCCTCCTTGAAAAAGAAATGAATCTTTTTGAAGTATTTCGACACAACAGAAGCCATAGCATAAATCCAAGGCCTTCCTAGTAGGATGTTGTAATTGAGGTTTCCATTGATAACTTCAACATCAATTTCTATTGTTTTTCCCCCCAGTTCGAATTGCAAGTTACTTAAAATCCTATATGGATTGTATGTTCATCCATCAAATGCTTTCAACGTCGTTGACGATCGCGACAAGGGTGGTGAGCCTAAATTTTTCCAGCAACTCATTGACATAATACATGTAGATTCCTCCTCATCAATAATTGTTCAATGAACATTTTTGTTGAGGGCTTTCACTTGGATGAGGAAATCGAGTTGAGCTAGTAACTGTGGTTCATATCCTTTATGATTAAAGGCCACGAGATTGGAATCCGCTAGGTCAATCCCACCTATTGTTAATAATAAAGCCTGCTTCTAGGAGGGGAAATTTCGCAATACCTCAAGTGTCGACATAGTGGACGACGATTGGGCCAGGTCCTCTACTATATTATAATGTTGTGCTATTCTGGCACGAGGATTAAATTTCAATTTGTGTACTACTCCCTTTGGCGGTTTTATCGTTAGCTCAGGAATAATGGGTGGCACAACTTCAATCGAAGTTGTTGTCAAACTACTAGGTTGATCATTAGCCTTGTTGTTCAACAGTTGTGGATTCCCGTAATCTTTATTCCTTGTCGATATCAAAGCATCATTTTGTTGTTTTGAAACGGACAACATAAGTACTTTGGATGGGGAAGCATTGTCACTAGCAACCAGATTGGTTCCCGAGTTTGGAAATGGATCAGTCGATACCGCTGAGGTTTTTGAACTCTTAAAGAGTTTCTTAACTTCAACTTTATGTGGACAATCTCTCATACAATGATCCTCATCGCATATATGACACCCTGCAGGGGGTTTCCTTTGCCCAAAAGGGTTTGCAGAAGGTTTTTCAGGAGATGACGTATCCTATTTCTTCTTTTTCCCTTTGTTTTTCTTCTTGCCTCCTGGTTGCTTCAGCTCTTTGCCTTTATCAGTTGACACAGCATTTACCTCCGAGGCGGGAATTTCTTCATTTGCATTTTTACCCGAAATCTTACGGGCTTTCTTGTTTGTAGCCTTTGTCGATTTCATACTTGTTGTACCTGCAGTGTCCTGTCTAGGGTGCTAGACTAGGCTATATTTATTATCGACTAGGATGCGTAGACTTAGAGGCATGCGTCTAAAGTATATAGACATAAAGGATTATTAGCTAAATGGTTATGATGGTAGGTCACAGGACTTCTTTAAAGAACATTGAGGTATGTTACCTATCACCCAAACACTTAGGTCACTCAGTTAATCTACCTAATTACAACACTATCATTCAATTCATTTACCAAATTAAAACACTGTGTATCACTGTGAACCAAGATTTCAATCTCCTTACAGAGACACTATGCATAAAACCCATGTTCAGCAAATACTCAGCATTCACTAATATTCATGCAATATAAAAACGTACAGAAATCATAAGCATACTTTGAAATGATAACAGAGTTCATGACATTGCTTTAAAAAAACAACAAATGATCGAATCCCTTACAGGATACGATTCACGATCTCAGTGATGAACTGTTCAAGCACTATCATAAACCATACGCATTCAATTGAAATCAACAACCAATTCTAATTACTGTGCATATCATTTAATACCCTAAGTTGCGAATGAAAAGGAAATGACAGTATACCAAGTTAACGCAGGGCCCGTCCGTGTTCCATAGGTATACTGGACTGTGATCAACCGATTATCAAATCAATGCAACAAGGAAAAGATCGTGACTGCAATTATGTCTTTGATATTAAGTTCAAACTCTGTTTTCAAATGAAACAATGATAACCAACTACTGACTACTCAGAACTGTGTTTACATATGGTTTTACAACCCTTACATTTCGAAAACGAATGTACATTCATGATGTGGCTATTGCCGCTTTTATCATGTCGTGATTTTTAAAATGTTTCTATTCTAAAATGATTTCAAAAAGGAGCAAAACTAAATAAATTTAGAATGCTTTGTTGTTGCTGCCTTTGTCGCCAACATGCTATACTTTGACCTTCGTTGATCGCGCATGTAGGAGGGTCGATTCTGCTGTAGGATAGGTATTCGTCCATGCTTGGACATTCTACTTTTCATCCCTGCCCTTCGCTCTAGCCTAGCTGTCATGCCACATGTCAAACAATGAATCAATTATAGGATGTTGGAACTTCCTGTAGCCATTTTTACCAAAAATTCCTAATTCGTTAACATAAAACTCCTAAATCAATTTTAATGCATTTTAATAACTATAGGACTATTAACTAATCAATTTTCAAGGGATCTGAGAGATATGTGATGGAAAGAAGTAGGAAAATGATATGTTTTAGGAGGAAAAAGGAGGTCATGGGATGGTACCAACATCTCTCCCCGACTTAATGAATTAGCATGTCCTGATGCTAACCCCGAAGTGCTTCCCTTGAACTGTGTCCCTGCCTGTACCTCTATTGCCTTTAGCAATGTGTCCACATTCTTTTTCACCTGGGCATCTTTCTGACCATGGAGCTCCTGCTTTAATCTTTTGTATTTTTCTTTGAGGGTCTTCTTCTGATTGTACCACTTAGTGGCCCAATTAAAAATATCCGTTTGCTCATCCTCTAGGTCATTGATTCACTCCCTTAACTTTTCATTCTTCTTTTGAGTCTCTTTACTTTGCGCTCGGAGCATTTCATTTTCTTTCTTGATAACTTTTTCTAGCATATTAGTCTCCATGAGTTCTTCCTTTAATTTCTCAATTTGTTTCTCCAGTTTCTTCTGTTTCTTAATGGGAGGTGGTGAACCTTTTTCTTGCTTGTTATTGCTTTCAACCTCTATATCAACTCCTGGTCCTGGTGGTGAGTGGTCACTACTCTGAATATCCAATGGTATAGGTGCATTGGATTCAAGCTGGTCTTCTTGTAACTGGGCTTTTGGTTCTCTCCTTGTTCTTCTTGAATAAGTGGTGAGAACTTTATCTTGCTCTGCCTTCTTAGCATCTTCTTTTCTCATTTGCCTAGTCCTTATGTTGCTCACAGGTGGAGGCACCTTGCTTGCTTTGGATACTGGGATCTCTTCATCGATATCCTTCATGAATCTTGAGTTCTCCTGCAATTCTTCTTTGTCTTTTTCATCTTTAATTTGGTTAGCAACTAAGAACTCCTTCCACATTTTCCCTCTTCTCTGCAATTCATGCTAAATAAGAATTTTAATTAAGCCAAAGTGATATAGGCTCTTGTCTTCATTTCCGTTCTGCTTTTGGATGGTCTTCGACATCTTAGTTAGGATTTGTAATAGAAAATATGGTAGACTAATAACACACTACCTTTTCAAGTGTAGCAGTAATTTAATATGGTATAGATAGATAATATTGTAACGGCCTTCGCAGGTTACGAATTTTTGGCGGATATAGACCATCTCATCCCAGGGATGCACCAACCAACTCCTTGGGACGCCTTTCTTCCAGTTAACTGATGAGACTCTGGATCTAGACATAAATTGAGTCCATGACTTCTCTTTAAATTGCTTTGTCTTAAATTACTTCTCCCCTTCTGGGCTGATCCCTATTGACTAGGCTATGGTGTCTTCTGAAACCCTGAATGAGAAGTTACCTATCAGGGCTTTCTCTCCATTGAATGTGAAAGCGAATTGTTTGGTAACCTCTTCATTACTTCCATGAAATTTCTCTAAAAAGGGCAACCACTGTATCTCTCTGAGAATTGAAATGCAATCTTCATGATATTGAGAACTGTCGAACATGCTGGGCTCAACCCTATTGGTCATTTTGGCAGAGGGTCGTGCTCTAACTCTTCTCTGTTTATGTTTTGCAATTTCAACAAAGAAATTTCAATTTGTTACCTGGTGGCGTCGCTCCCTTAATATCCAGTATGATGCTCGGTTGACTGTCTTGTGACTTTGGTGGAAGTCGAAGCCGAATGGTTATATTTCCCTCTTGTGGCGCTCACTGCTTTCAATCCTTACTCATAGCGTATTCATCTTTGGAAACAGAGGAATGGTTGTACCTCTTGTATAGATGCCATCATAGGAGCGCTGGAAGCGTATATGCAATACTGGGGTATGATTTCAGGGAGTCCTCTGAATCATTTAGCTGCATCGGGTAGTGGAATCATAATTCGGCCATATGGAATACAATGAATAGGCCCGCTTTAACATCTATTTCTTTACCTTTTTTTTTTTAAACACAATCCACCACGTGTCCTGTTTCTATTGGTACTCGGCCAAATGGAAGATGTTGGTATGGCTGTAGGATGCGTTTGGCATAACAGGGTTGATATGAAAAGGGTAATGGATTTAGAGGTATGAAATAGGTTGAAGTATGAAAAATGATAAGAATCAGTGAGATAAGGGATGATGGAAAATGTAGTGTCCTTGAAATCGATCATAACAGTCACAGTCATTAAATTTAACATTAAAAATTAGTCTAAGAAATTAAATGTTAAGAATAAGGAACATATTACACTTTTGTTGGTTGTTGTTGCATTGGCATGCTGAGTAGGAATAATCTCTTTTGACTATTCTTTGCTGTTCATAACAGGTCCCCTGAGATAGATTTGAATGTAACAGGTCCCTCTGAAATCTTGAAGGTGTTCATGCAGCTCCTTATATGTATACAGGTTCTTTGAGCTTGGGTATTTGATGGAGTCTTGGTGCCCAACAACCTGTGAATCCTTGTAGAAACTTGATGAAGCTTTGTTGAAGTAACCCTAAAGTAACAGTCTCTTAACAGGTCCCTTTTATGTGTCTTAAATAGGTCCCATTACTACTAGTGTTGATAGCATGGTCTTCTGGACAGAACAGGTCCCCCTGCATAATGTTTATAACCAGGTCCCTCTGAGATAAAACAATGACAAAACAACATATTTATTGAAATCTGGAATGCTGGAACAAACTACTTTGGAAATTTACAGTGAGGAGATGAGATAAGAAATCTTTAAGAATTTACAATGGAGAGATAAAAGAAAAAAATGCTGATGCTTCTATCCCCCACGAAAGTTTTGACTTGTCCTCAAGTCATTATTCAGTTGATAAATCAAACAGTGAACAAAAGAAAGAGAATTCTTACCCGCCAACGAATTGGCTTTCAAGTAAGAATTCGGGGTTAGAGTGTGCCAGAGGCTGGTTTTCACATCTAACCCATTATTATTAATAATAATAATAATAATATTATTATTATTATTATTATTATTATATTATTATTATATATATTATTTATATATATAATATTGTTTTTAGTTTTTTGTTAGTTTAGTTTTTTTTTTTTTTTTGAATTTCGAAATTGAAAGTAAATGAACTAAGGCAAGGATACTGCAGCTGAGGGCTGCAGTATCTCAACCTCTCTTTGTTGAGATACTGTTTGGAGAAAATCTTGCTTGCTGGTGGGCTTAGTGTAAAGTTTCAGGCGATGACTAATGACAGTAAAGGAATGACCTTCTCCATCAATAGTTTTGAGCTTGACTGAACCATTTTCGTAAGCCTGAACAATTTGGTATGGGCCCATCCAATGGGTGGTAAACTTGGCTTTATGATCTCTGAATTTAGAGTCAAAATGTAAAGCCCAGTCACCTTCCTTGAACTACTTCTTCTTGATATGTGCATCATGCCACTGCTTCCTTTGTTTTTGCATGAGGATTGTGGTTTCCTCTGCTTGCTGCCTCATTTCATCCAGTTGGTTCAACTGCTGAATTCTTTCTTGTTGTGCTTGGTCCAAGTCAATTTGCAAATCTGTAGCCAGTTTAAAAATATGTATTTGAAACTCAATAGGAAGCATTACCTCTTTTCCGTACACCAAATGATATGGTGTAAATCCTGTAGTATCCTTCCACGTAATTCTGTAAACCCAGAGTGCATCTTTGAGCTTCTCTTCCCAATTCTTCCTGTTCATTGCAACATTTTTAGTAATGATCCCTTCCAAAGTTTTGTTTGTGGATTCCACCTGCCCATTGGCCTGTGGATGGTAAGGCGTGCTTCTCCTATGCTTGATTTTGTATTTGTCTGTGATGTCCTTCACTAACTTTGAGGTGAATTGAGTACCTTGATTAGTCACTATCTCCCTTGGTACTCCATACCTTACAAAAATCTCTTCAAAAAGGAAATTTACCACTGTGTGTTCGGTGGCTCTAACTAGTGCTTTTGCTTCAACCCACTTTGTGACGTAATCAGTACATAATAAGATGTACTTCTTACCATTGGAGGTTGGGTTAATGGGTCCTATAAAGTTGAGAGCCCATTTTTCAAATGGCTCTAGGTGAACTTGGGGCTGAAGGGGCATCTCGTCTGTCGCTGTTGGCCTACCCATTCTTTGGCAGCAGTCACAACTCTTCACATACTTCTTGGCATCCTTGAAAATGGATGGCCAATAGTATCCAAGAGTAAGAACTTTGAATGCTATCCACTTAGCTGCAAAATGCCCACCACACGGTTCATCATGGCAAGATTTTAAAATATCAATTACCTCATCATTTCTTACACATCTTCTAATGATCATATCATAACCAGTGTAAAATAAATCACCATTAAGCCATGAATATCTAGCACTTTGTTTGACTAGTCTCCTCTTTTCCTTTGCAGTAAAGTGTGGAGGTGTCCTTCCTGTAGACAAATAATTGGCCAAATCAGCATACCAAGGATTTACTATGGAAATTTGCAAATAATTTTCATCTGGAAAAGAATCTTCAATCGGAACAACCTCACCTGGATTTTGCAGTCTAGAAAGAAAATCTGCCACCTGATTCTCTTTACCTGGTCTATCTAACACTGTGATCTTAAATTCCTGTAACAACAATAACCATCTGGTAACTCTGCCACTAGTTATTGGTTTATTCATTAAATGTATAATGGCAGAATGATCAGTATGTACAAAGACTTCATAACCAATTATGTAATGTCGGAATTTATTCACAGCATATATGATAACAAGTGTTTCCTTTTCTGTGACTGTGTAGTTTGACTCTGCAGGTGTTAGATTTTTGCTAATGAAATAAATGGCATAATTACAAGATTCCTCGTTTTGGCCTAATGATGCACCCACTGCAGTGTCAGATGCATCTGTAAGGATATGAAATGGTAGGCTCCAATTAGGCCCTCTCAAGACTGGTGCGGTTGCTAACTTCTTTTTGAGTAGTTCGAATGCTTGTTGGCAGTTCTCATTCCAGTTGAAACGTACATCTTTTGTTAGAAGTTTAAACAAAGGTAAAGCTATTTTACTAAAATTTTCAATAAACCTTCTGTAATAGCTTGCATACCCAAGGAAACTTCTTACCTCTCTTTGATTCTGTGGAATTGGAAAATCAACAATGATCTGGATCTTTGTTGGGTCAACTTTGATGCCTTGAGAAGAAATATAGTGGCCTAACACTATCCCTTCGTTTAACATCATAAAGCACTTTTCATTGCTGAGGGATAGATTAGCTTCAATACATCTTTTCAAAATTCTCTCAAGGTTCTCTAATGCATGTTCAAATTAATTGTCGTATACTGAAAAATCATCCATGTAAACTTCAACACAATCATGAACTAAATCAGCGAAAATAGCTAATACAGCTCTCTGAAATGTAGCTGGAGCATTGCAAAGTCCAAACGACAAAACATTGTAAGCATAAGTGCCCCAAGGATAGGTGAATGTGTTTTGTCCTGGTCTTCTGAGGCTATCCTGATCTGGTTGTAGCCACTGAAACCATCAAGAAAAGAAAATGATGATTTCCCAGCTAGGGTGTCTAACACTTGGTCAATAAATGGTAGTGGGAAATAATCTTTGAGTGTTTCTTTGTTCAGTTGTCTGTAATCAACACAAATGCGCCACTTACCATTTTTCTTGGGCACTATAACCAATGGGGATACCCACTGACTGTCAGAAATAGGATATATAAAATTAACTCTCAATAGTTTTTGCAATTCTTCTCTAACAATATCTTGGAGCATGGGGTTCATCCTTCTCTGTGGTTGCCTCACTAGTTTGATAGTACTATCCGTGTAAATATGGTGAGTGCATGTGTCAGGGTGAATCCCATGCATGTCGGTGTAGTCCCAAGCAAAGGCTTTCTGGTATTTTCTCAATAGTCGAATCAATTTCTCTTGCTGAGATGAGTCTAGATGATTGCCTATGTTCAGAGTTTTCCCTGGACTAATCTCTATGATCTGACTCTGTGTGTTGGTGATGGATTGAACTGGATGTCGTGAAATGTGGTTTGCAAAGATTGAATGGTGCATGTTTCCTGAAAATTTTGGGCTAAAAGTACATCTGCAACATGATATTGGTCATTTCTCAAATTTTCGGAAATATCAGGTTGAGAAAGGAATAATTCTACCAAATCATTATTGTTTTGTTCTTGGAAATCATAGATTTGGTCAATGCTAAAAACAAATTGTACTTCTTCTTTATCATTGAATTTATCATCAAGCCACAAATTGTGTGTTACTGCTGGTGATTGTGCCGATGGATAAAGGGTGAGGTGTTTTCTTTCGGTCCCTCTTGAAATGATCATGTTGCCCGATCGACATCCTATGAATGCATCAGCAGTTGCTAACCATGGTCTACCAAGGATGATAGGGTGCCCTCCTAAATTGGATTTGGGTTGAAGAACTAAGAAATCCAGTGGATACTCCCAAGAGTCCAGTGAGACAATTATGTCTTCCAAAATCCCTTCAGGAATCACTTTAGACCTATCAGCTAGTTCTAGAACAATCGTTGTATGTTGCAAAATTATAAGTTGGAGTGTTCTCATGGTTTCAAGAGTCATGACATTGATTGCGGCCCCAAGATCTATCAAAGTGTTTGGAATTTGTATGTTGTTGATGATGTTGGTCACTTTGGGAATGCCAGGATCAACATACTTTTCTATGGAGATGGTATTGGTCATAAGGCCTGCTAAATGTCCTATAACATGAATGGTTTGAGGATCAATCCTTTTTCTAGCAG
>APFE030112962.1:3328-22064 GCA_000404065.3 Pinus taeda
TTATAGTGCAAATGCCATGATGACCTGTTTGGAGCAGCGAAACCCTAGAATTCAAAGCTCTGATACCAAATGTTGTGAAACCAGCCCACAAAAAGATAGAAAAGATAGATCAACGCCTTAGAATTCAACCTCTCCGAGGGGGCAACTTCCTTTACATTACACAAATGAATGATTCTTTGATGATTCAAATGAAAAAACCTCCTTTCTAGATATAGGAGTCTAAGGAGTCACAATATAACCAAGTTGACCTAACAATAATAATATAATAGCACAAAAATAACAAGAGGGATTCTATGGGGCACAGTAATAACAATATGGGGACAATAAGGGCATAACAATATTAATAAGGGATACAAATACAATAGTAATGGGGTAATCACTAGTATTATAGGGACCTAACATTGTTGATGAGGCAGATAAATGTTGGAGGTGCAATAGTCAACCCAAATGGCAACATTACAAACTCATAGTTCCCATAGCATGTGCGGAAAGTTATCTTGTGTATATCTTCATCCTTGATCCTGATTTCATGATATTCTGACCTTAGATTAATTTTAGAGAATATAGAAGCTCCTCTAACTTGATCAAATAATTCATCTATTCTTGGCAAGGGGTATTTATTTTTTGTATTCATTTTATTCATTTGTCTATAATCTATGCATAGTCTCTATATTCCATTTTTCTTTTTTCACAAATAACACAGGTGCTCCCCAAGGATATACACTTGATCTTATGTACTTTTTTGTCCCATAAGATCAAGTTCTTGCAATTGAATCTTTAATTCCATTCATTCAAGAACATTCATTATGTATGGGGCTTTGGAAGCTGGAACAACACCAGGTATAAGATCAATGGTAAAGTCAATGTCCCTTCTTGGAGGCAGTCTTGGTACTTTTTCTGGAAATACATCCTTAAATATAGTACAAGATATTTCTCTAATGGTGATTGTTGTTTATTTTTAGACAGATCTTGTACTTGGACAAAGAACAATAGGAAACTTTTCCTAACATATTTCTTCACTTATATAGTAGAAATTTGCCTGACATAATTTTTTCTTGGAATTCCTTGAACTATGCATGCTTTTCCTTCATCGTTAACATAGGTAAAGGATTACTCTAGATAGTTTAATATCACTTTATGTTTTTTCTAATGAGTTCATTCCTACAAGGATATCATAAGATCCTAATGGTAAAATATTTAGATTGAGGAAAATTTGCATTCCATTAAGGTCTATAGTGCAATCGTTACTAATTTCAGATATTTTCTTTTGGTTCCTAAGGCCAACTGTACTAACCAAGGCTTATGCTATTTTTCCTTTCTAATTTTATACTTCTCAACTACAGCAGGGGAAACATAGTTCAAGGTAGATCCTGGATCTATAAGTACAAATACACTTTTATCAAAAATCTTACCTTGGACTTCAACCATAGTTTATTGATGGTCTACTTGACTTCCATCTAGTGCAACTCTCATTTTGGGTATATTACGGGCTACATCATGTATTGTTGATGCTTCTTGAACTTGATTTAACATTGTATTCTTCTTTTGAGGATTTTGTGGATAATCTCTCCACAAGTTATTTTCACCAAAACCTCAACATTTTATGGTTGATCTCACAGAATCACTGAAATTTTGGTTGACCACATCAAATCCTCCTTAATACCCAATATTTTTCTATTGATTAAAACTTATGTTGTATTTTCCTACTTTTTAAACCCTTTTCTTTTGCTATTAAAAATTTCAGGTTTCTCTGACACCCATGCTTTATAGCTATCTCATTTTTTGCTTTCTTTGGTTGAAACACAATTTTGCTTTTCTAATGCTCTCATCCATTGTTTTTTGTTAATCAAATTCAATTCTTTCTCTATCTGAGAAAGGTAGACAACTCTCAAATCTTTGGATTTTTACTTTCTCTTCTTTCAAGTATGGAACATATCTAAACATATTCATGAATTTGTTAACAAATTAATTCATAGTAAGTATTCCCAATTTTAGCTAATGGAAATCCCTCGCTTTCTAATCAAAATATCTCTCAGTTAAATAACATTAATTTGAATTCTTTTCTGAACAATTTCCAAGTTAAACATTTGCTTATAATCATTTTAACTTATTTATTTTCTTCCCACCATAAGGAAGCCTTACCATTTAACTGACAGGTGCCCAGCCTTGCCTTAAGATTGCTTCAATAATTGTACACTTCAAATTATTCGGACATGTTGAAGAGCCATGCCTATGCTCCTTTTTCAAATTCACCATCGAAATTGGGAGGTCTGATTTTCTTAAATTCTCCTTGTAACTGAGATGATGATTTTCTTTTTCTAGATGGAGAAATGTTGCTACTTGATTTCTATTCATCTTGATCACTAGGCTCATTAGTTGTTAATTATCAGTAGAAGTTTTTGAATTGCTTATGCTTACAGTACTAACCTATTTACTTCTAGGTCTCTTCCTTTGAGTCCTTTTACTAGTTTTTCCTCTCCAATTTTCCTAACATGTATCCGTTGGTTTCTTATTGATCTCATATAGATTTGATCAACCTTTCCTCACTCATTTTATTATCATCCAGATCAATTTTTAGATTCCTTATTGCTTGTAACAGATCAATATCTTGTCTACATTGTTGGTTCCGCCCCCAACCATTCCTAGTTCAATGTCATGTTTTGCATCACCCCTTGGTGATCCCGCATAAGTTTATCCATTAAATTATTCAACCATTTTTTAGTTCTTTTGCTCTTGTTCGCAATTTGTTCATAACATATATAATGGTTTCAATTTTAGGACCAAAAAGAGGCTTTGATACCACTTGTAATGACCCTTAACTGCATTTGTTTTTTTGAGTTTTTATCAATGAAACCATATTATACTGAGGAATATAATGTCATTTTATTGAATTAAAGTTTTTTATTAGATTTCCCATTTTGTATCGTTTATGAATGTGTGACTCCACTATATTTTGGAATCCCCACTATACATAGTTTTTGTTAGAGTTTCACACTTCAAGGCATGTGTGTGTGTGTCTTTAGTTTCTATATTATAATCCTTTTGTTCAAAATATTATGGATTGATTTACAATATATTAAAAAAGTGGACATATATCCAATCACCTTTTGCTTATACTCAATATGTATTATAGCGTTATGTGGAACCTTGCATTGCAACACTTTTATCACATTTTTTAGTCTGTAATTTTTTGAAGCACTGACAATGGGAGTGTTAATGCGAATTTGTAATAAACAGGGTTAAAGCATTGACAATGGGAGTGTCAGCATGATTTTGTAATAAACAAGGTTAAAGTGCCGACGACAGGAGTGTCAGCGCGAATTTGTAATAAATAGGAGTGTCAGCGTGATTTTGTAATAAACAAGGTTAAAGTGTTGACAATGGGAGTGTCAGCGTGATTTTGTAATAAACAAGGTTAAAGTGCTGACAATGGGAGTGTCAGCACGAATTTGTAATAAACAGGGTTAGAGTGCTGACAACGGGAGTGTCAACATTATTGTAGTTTTGAAAAAATAAAATTCTGCTCACATCCAAGGTATCAACGCCAAATGGAGAAATTTACTTTTTTTTTTTGTCTTATACTGCGTTGACATAATCCACATCAGCCATGGATAAATCATGGATCAAACATGTGTTAGGTAGTCATATGGTAAGATCACGTGATATATGGTTGGATTTCGTTGCCGAGAGGTATGTGGGTTTAAAAAATTATGATCACATGATAATATTTTTTTCAAATCGGTTGTCAGTTCATTATAATGATGAACATCTTGACACGTTTTGGAATAAGTTTCCCTATATAGAAATCACGTATATTATCCATGCTTGAAATGTTGTTGCCTTATGCTAAATGCAGATGGTTTGTTAAGTGTTCCCTGGAGAGCTAGGATCTAATCGTGATCCCTTTCCTATGCTTTCACTTGGCTGTGACAAACATGGGAAAAAAGAAAAAAAATGAATAGGAGTGAACCCAAGGCTGTTGACCTACTCGAAGTGTATCCTAAAATCCAATAGCAGTTTTGGAAAGTAGGATGGGAAGGATTTTTCAATCGGTGTGCAGGTTACCATGACAATGTCACTAGAGCGTTTTCTGAAGGTTTCGATGGTCAGTAAGTGTCTGTTGGAGGAGTTACCTTTCAGTTGATAGAGGAGTTGATTGTTGAAGTCACGAGATTTCCTACAGATGGAGAAAGGGCATTCAGAAGTCATGTCTTAGCTGGCATTGATGTATCCTTCTTTCTGAGAGATGAATTTAAAGAAATGAATTGGAGATCAGGGGTGCAGAGGTCTTGTCTAAAGGATCAATGACACTATCTCCTATGAATCCCCAATCATATTTTACTTGTGAAGGATGCTACAACCATGTCAATCTTTATCACTTCTCAATTTTGGCTCACATAGTAGGACAGTTGAAAATAAATATCCCTTATTTTCTGTTGGAAATCCTAAAGCACATGTGTGCTAGAGTCAGAGCAAGAACATATGGTTGCTCCCATTTTATATATCATAAGGATCTAATAAAACTATTAATTGAAAACCAATTAAGAAAAGTTGGGAGAACTTGGTAGCATCTTTTGTTTTGGGGAGGGTTTCAACCTCAATTTGCAAAACCAAAAAGGGGTAGGAAGAAGGGAAGTAAAAATAAACTTAGACAAACACAAAACCCTGAAGCAGGGACTTCATCTTAGGGAACCTCCTATGTACAAACAAGGAGTCAGAAAAAAGTAGAAATAGTTCTTCCTCTAGTTCCTGAATTATCTAGGGTTTATACCAGGAAAGGTTATAGGCTAAATAAAATGAAGGAGACCCCTCCTCCCACTTAGACCCTTCCTACAGACAACAAACACACAAATAAAGATAAGGGACAAATGACTAAGCCCGAAGTTGAGCAGACACTAATAGAGAAGGAACCCACCTTGGCATAAGTGTTTAAAGGTGGAAAGAGACCCCACACTACGCCATGGCACAAACTAAAACTTAACATCCAATTGAAGCACAAGCCTGAGTTAGATGTAGACAAGACTCCTCAAAAGGCTATAAGCTCAAAAATATAAAAGAAAGAAAAGGACTCAAAGAAGGAGGTTATTGTCGAGGGTCAAAAGAGTAAGAGAGAGGAGGACGAATGTGGATATTCTACTGGAGGCAACTAACACACTTAGCTAGTTAATTTTTTGACCACATAGTTTTGATCGCTCACTATCAAGGTGAAATTTTAATCTACAGACTAACAACTCACCTATCAATGATTTTACGCTGGTAAAGGTAAGTGGGCGCTGACAATTTCATTGTTAGCGCATTTTTGGCAAGCGACTTAGATAAAAGAGTTGACAGTCGACTTGTTAGCGAAACTGTCATATTCCGACTTCAAAAGGATAACAACGAGATTGTCAGTGTTATCAGATTAAAGAATACAAGAAGGAGGAGTTATTCAACAAAATATGTTTTTGAAGGGGTGACAAAGCATGAATTCCAATGAAGGAGGCAAAAGATCAGTCATCATTTGACCTTGTTTTCCGAACATATTTGTAGCATGTTGTTATGATTTATATACATATAGGATTATAAAAGTTGTATATGCATGTATTTCATATGTACGTCATTATTTTTAGACTCAGTAATTAAGAATGTTCTAGAAACATGTTTTAAGTTGTAGTATTTTCTATAAAGATGAGTTCTGAAGAATGAAAAATGGTTGGAAACTTATTGCAGAACCTTGTGTATACATTTTGACATTAATATCATCGTGATCGATGTTATTTGTTCAGATTTACAGAGATTCCTCTTGTGCATGCAATCCTCTTTGCGGACAAAAATGATCCCTCTAGTCCTATGGGAGGATCTAACAACTACAGAAGACAACTAAATGCAATATTTCCTAATTCATATTAGAAAATACAAAGGAGGATATATCTCCTACCTCTCTCTGATGCTAATACCCTTGATGTTGACCTTGACTTTTTGGCTTCCAAGCTCACGATCTCGTCTCCGCTAGTGTAGATGAGTGCCTACAAGAAATCTCAAGTGCAGACAACAAAACTATGCAAAACATAACATTTTCTAATACAAATTATGTAATAGATCGAGGAGCATTATAATAAATCAACAATAATTGACACATTTATGGAAAGAAAACATATATTTTATTATTAATAGATGGAAAATGGAGTATTACAACCAATTAAGCCTTGATGTTGGAAGGCTCCTTCAAGTGAGATTCCAAGTGCAAACCTTAGCCTTCAAACACCTTTTCTCCTTTGAAAATGGGCAACATTTGGGCACAATTCAGCACTAAGATGGCAATCAACCAACCAACAACCAACCATTAGTGGATGGTGGGCGATTCATTTATAGGGGAGGAGAGAGAGTTGAGCATCCATGAAAAGAGGAAGGAGTTCCACATCTCAAGGGAGAGATCCAAGGAAAGAGGATCAAGGGCTAGGAATGGGAGGTCTCGTTCCAATCTTCATTCACCTGAAACTGCATTGTCTTTCTCAAGCTTTCTAGTGAAAGAAGCTTCTCCCATTTTGGGAAAAATTACCTGAAGAGGACCAGTGCGGCTTTTCTTGATAAAAGTAACACTGACAACGCTAGACATGTGTAATCCCTGATGTTACCAGTGCATATTTCCATGATAAAAGTAGCGTTGGGCTTGCAAAACAAAGTTTTTGACAAGTTCTTCAGAATGCTTTCAAGGCAACTTTTTTTCCTTTTCTTCAGGGATGTTCCAAACATGTTTCATGGTGAATACATTGTTCGTGACAACTTTCATCACTTTGCGACAATTAGGACATTGATGACACAAAGTGCGACACTTCAGGATACGAGATTAGGAGTGTGACAAAACACTATATAACAGATGCCCCCTAAAAGCATGAAGTCAAAACGGGAAGTGATAATTGAAATTCTTTATAAGCACAAGCAAAGACTTAAAGAACCACCGTCAAGAGACTTGCAAATCACACATAATACAATATATCTGACATCTCTGATGTAAGTATGCTTAAAGTATAAGCATCTAACAATGCATGGATCCATGACATGGACACAACCATCCGTATAGAAAGGATCATGTTTACAATCATGAATACTTAATAACTCCATGACACCTGAATTTATCAAATGAAACCCAGGGTCTTCATCTCTGTCTTGATCCAACCAAAGTATGAATCTCACCATGCAAATAAATTGTTGGGTTGTGTTATATTCTTTCTATGACTTCCCCATGCGCAAGGGGGTTATAGGGGGGCGTTAACCCCCCTATACATTGCATCAGGGGCTATCGAAAGGTCACAAGGGGGGTGGTTTCCCCCCCTATCGAGGGGTATGCAAGGGGGCAATGCCTGGGGAAATTTTTTTGGACCCTATATTAGGTGGGCGGACCTACCTATGGTTTTGTGCATGAATTTCGCACATGGTTTTGGGCATGATGGTTTTCTGTCCATGGTATTTTTTAGATCTGGTCAAGGGAACTATGGTTATGTTCTAATCCAGGGTTAATGGATTGGTGTTTATATATGCTCCGACATGTATATATATGTATTGTAACATTGAAAGGAACATAATGAAAAATCAATCTCGTAGTCCCAATTTTGGGATCCAGGGGAAAATCTTTGTGTATATCTGTGTTATGTTTTATGCTATTATCGTTGTTTATTTTATGTTTTTAGAGTTCGTATGTAGGTAATTTCTGTATAGGGTTAAAACCTACATAAATGGGTTGTAGTCGAACATGGTAGAAACCACTTGATTACCGACCAATTATGTAAATCGTTAATAGGCACGAGAGAAACCACCAATGATGATAATGGATCTCAAGGTACAACAACACAATCCACAAGCGTGAACAATGAAGTTGAAGTCGAACACTTGTAAAATCATTCGATCAAAGGCTAGTGATGTGAACATATCATCGAATGCGAAGAACCTGCTATTGAGACATGCAAGCTCCAAGGTATTGAAAGGGAGTTTCTAGATCATCCTCCTAGATAATGAGTTGGAGTCGATAGGAGGTGATCCATCGAAGGAGGGCCATAATGTTTCCCACATCATCAACATGAAACATAGGATTTTCCAAAGTTGTCAAGAGTGATTCATGATTGATACAGGAAAATTCAAATAGGGTATAAGTTGTTTGAATTTGTAGATGGGACTTCTCTTGAACATGTCGATGACATGACTCCAAAATTTGGTAGAATTTGACTGGAAATAGGATAAGCGGTCATGGTGATAATATGATATAATCAAATGAGAGGCAAATAGATTTCCCAAACCCAGTAAGACAAGTGACGAAGTGAGGATATCCCAAACCCGACACAAGATACAGATAAGTGTCATGTTCAAGAGCGACATATTGCCTTTCACACAAAATACAGGATATATGTTTCTTTCCATTTCCCCACACTATTTTTAGCAAGCACCTCCCTATTTTAATCTCAAGCTTGAAGAGGACACCATATGCTTATTGTATAAGTTCATCTTCAGATGAATTCACTCTAGTATTTATAAAGAGCCCTAGGAAGGAGTAATTCAGTCTCATCATGGTGACAAGTTCTTCGTCATTTTAGTTTTACGAGTCCGACAGAGGGGTAACTCGACATATTTTTCATGTTTAGATAGTTTGAAAAAGAGGCGAAAAGAAAACTCCAAATTTCCCTTTTCGTAGATAACCTTTTAAGTCTGAAAATGTGGAGAACAATACTCAAGAGAACCTCTTAGACATGTTCGACTAAGGTAGTCCCTTTTCGTAGCTAGTCTATCTTAGTTCGAAAAAGGGTTAAACTTATATTGATTAGACGTATTTTCATTTAATTTTACGAGTTCGAAAAGACAAGTGCTCGACAACCTTTTCATATTTTGGGAGTCTGAAAAAAGCTGAAAGAGTACTCCACCTGAAGGAACGAGTGGTATAAAGGGGTAGCAACTGGTTCCGGTTATGATGGAACTGCTAAAAACATGTATAGGCCAAGAGGCTAGCTAATAATACCACTCATTGCAGCGGTTCCTCAGAAAAGGGTAAAACAACCAAGTGAAATCATATGATCAGCCAAAGAGATGGTGACGATGGAATGAAAAAACCAAGGCTCATCTAGCCAAAATAGGCAGATAAAAACGACAATCGAGAGAGATAAAGTGGGATTGGTTTCATTTTTACACAAGATCGAAACATGCGAAACTATTCTTGAGGGTACTTGAAGATGGTTTCTTTTTTTCACAAGCTTGAAACTATGCTTGAATTTGGTTTCATTTTTACACAAGCTTCAAACGGAGACAAACTTGAGATTGGTTTCATTTTTACACAAGCTTAAAACAAAGAAAAAGTATGCTTGAGATAAGTTTGCATGCCTCGAGTATAATGACTCAATTCGAGGTACATGCCCCCCAAGCTTCATTTCATTCACCTAAGTAGAGTACTGGTTATTAACAGATGGATGGAATGAAGGTTCATTTATGAGATCAAGTGAAAGACTCGACTGGGAATCTACGAGATCTAATCAAAGACTCAATTGGAAGGGGATGTGTTTAATTTTTTATAGAGCTTGACACAGGTAAAGGAACTCTGCTCCAAGAACCTCGATTCATTTTTTAAGGAGCTTGACATAAGACAAAAACCCTGCTCTGACACCTTGTTTCATTTCTTAAGGAGCTTGACACAAGACAAAGAACTATGCTCTAGGAACGCTGATTCACTTTTTAATGAGCTTGACACAAATAAAGGAACTCTACTATGGAAACCTTGATTCATTTGTTAAGGAGCTTGACACAAGACAAGGAACTTTGCTTCGAGAACCTTGATAATGGTCCATAAGAGGCCATGGCTTCCAATAGGTTCTAATTATATGGGAGAACAACACTCTGGAAGGGATGCCTATCAAGGGATCTAATGGAAAGATCGGGCTCCAATGCCCCCAGTACATGATGCATTATATCATTGACAAGATCACCAGTAGATGTGGGCATGGAACACGTAGCCACATAATTAACCTGTGGCGGGGGTGATACCACTTACGTATAAGGACCATTTAGGGATGTTGGTTGATTGGGAGTCAAATTACGACCAACGAATGAAAGTTGATCAATGGTCGCAATTCTTCATGCAAGAAACCTATGACATGAAGGCGAGAAGAGACAAGATCTCCCATGACATAAACATAGTCACAGCCAAGGAGTAAATTAAAATCCAAAGGGCCTTGCACAACCATCACATCAATATAGACGGTTTTTCCTCCCAAAGTAATTGGAAGCTTAGGAAGGATCCCTAACGTTTGACTGGTTCCTCTATTAAAAGCTAACAGATTATGGATAACAGGCACAAGATGTGGAGAACCTAAAGCTTGCCAAGTATTTGAGGATATAATACTAACCAATGCACCTTCATCTATGATTGTGCCAGGTACAGGTATATTATAAGCCTGTATTATGATCTAGAAGGGTACATAAGCAGGAAGATGATATCATGTAAGTTGACTCCAACCAAAGTGTAGTGTCCTATTTTTCTAGTATAGTTATGTCACTCCTATCAAGGGTTATATATATATGATAGGTTGATCACTTGATTGAGGAATAATGTTTTACATACATAGTTATATTTCCTTTTGTGTTTATGTATGACAGATTGATTACTAGATTGGGGAACAATGTTTTATATAGTTATATTTCCTCTTATATGTGGCATCATTGATTATCTGTATTAGATGGTTTTGGTTAAGTAAAATGCTATACATATGTTTTTTCTGTTTGTATCTGATTTATGAAGCAGGTGTATAACATGGATGGTGATCCAAGATTGAGACACATATACCCATGGATTCTCATGGTTATGAGGAATATATGGTTAATTATGATTTATGGATGATACATGATTTGTGTGATTATATATGTCTAATATTGTACTAAGAAGGATGTGTTAGGGTACCTGGTCATTTTCCAACAAGGATGTTCAATTATGAATGACTGTGGAAGTCATTTCTTCAAAACGAAAATGACTGTGGAAGCCATGCACCATTCTGGATAAAATGTGATTAAGCTAATTTCATTATGAAATTCATTTGATTCCTTTGATCTATGAGATTGTAATGTGTGCAGGTCTTTAAACAAGGCCATACCAGTGAACCATCAGATGGGTAAAAGCTACAATCAGTACCATAAGGAGAAACGCGAAGTTTCAAAGCACAGTAGATGAGAGGGCATGGAAATTAGGGCGTGGAGTCTTAAATCCAAGAAAGATAAAGACATGGAGTCTTGTATATTTAGGGCACGAAGTCCTGAATATTTAAAAAAGATCAAGTTGTGGAAGCTTGGATCTTTGGAGTAGATCAGGGCACGGAGTTCTCAATCTACTAAGGCACGGAGATGCATGAAATAGGGGTGCGGAATCCTTATTCTTTGGAATAAAAATACTACTCATGGATGAATTTCCTTAAATAAAATTTCATTCTCACAATTCTGGAATGACTCTCTAAAAATAGAAAGTCATGTCCAGCATCTCAAGCACGACTTACCAAAAATATTAAATCACTTTATATAAATTGGTAATCAAGCAAAGTTGAAGAAAAATGAATTAACTTATCATTAATGAATCATAATAGTCCAATCTTGATTGAATACTCAATATTATTAATATTATTATTGTCTTTTACGAGACTATGATATTATTATTAAAAAGAAATTACAAGTCAATTTTATCTCCTCAATCAATTCACGCATCTCCTTCATGACTCTCATGGCTCTCTCTCTCTCTCTCTCTCTCTCTCTCTCTCTCTCTCTCTTAAATAATTCATTATACTCTATTTTATAAACTCATCAAAGAATGTCATATTCCTTTTCGCTCATTAAAAATATGTCATAAAATATTCCTCTTACGCTCTCTTTAATGCATATGTTACACTCTCCTTAACTAAGGCATGCATACCTCTCCTTAATGGCATAAGTTACACTCCTCTAAATGGAATCCAATGCATGCATATTACTCCTCCTTTATGAGAAAAATTGGTTGCTCCTCCTATATATGAGTCTCATGTATTCTTAGTTAGGGGATTAGGAGGCCAAGAGTGGAAGAGACTTGAGGAAAATAGTGAGGGAGAGATATGGAGAGTAGCCAATTGCTTCCATAATAAATCTGAAATTATTGTTAAAATCCTAAGATCTCTAGCTATTGAGGTTGGCCATGAGTGGTATTGAGAGGAAGTGAAAATTTGCTTCCTTAGTTTGCCTTGCAAATATCTCTACTGTTGTCTTTCGGTATTGCTTGTGAGCTTTTGCAACTCGGGGGTTCCAAGGGGAGAAGTTCTTCTTGGATATGGTTGGGAGGAAAATCGGGAGGTTCACAATGAGTTGGTAAGGATATTGGAGCTGGAGCATACTCCCATTTTTTGAGTTGTATAAATTCATTGCCATGTATGTTGACAACATTATATTGTGTTTCTTTTTGTAGTTCATTACATGGTTTTGCTTATCTAGTTGTTGACTAAAACTTAGATGTATATCAAATACTGCACAATAAATGTTGAAGGAATTTTACAGTAACTGTAGTGTATTTTATGTAAGTTTTTTTTTTGTACAGTTTCATTGCAAGTTGATTTACATCATGTCTTAATGGCTGAAACATTCAGGCTACCATGAGTTTTATGAAAACGTGTTAATAGCACAAATTTGGGTTTTCCTCCTCTTTTTACAGTTGTAGATAAGCTTTCAGAGTATATGTTTGACAAAAGGGATAAATGAGATAGTATGAATTTGTTTTTGGTTGTGGTTTTAAATAATTGCATTTCTAGGCATTTCTGTTTCGATTTATTTTAACTTCAGGGGGTATCTATTCCTAATGGAATGTCGCCCCAACTTTGATTTCAAAAAAACAGAGTTTCAAAATCCGGTTCTATAATCTTAGATATTTTATAGATTTTTCGTTGCTGCCTGGTGGTTTGTCTTGCTACTTTTTGTTTGTAGATGTGATTTACCTGGTAATCTCTTTTTATGAACTTAGTCTATTATATAAACTTGGAATTATTATTTTAAAGTATCAATGGTTAATACATTGATAGTTTAATAAACTTGTGACTGCTTGATTGATAGTTTAATAGTTAACAACTTGTTTTGTGACTGTTAACCGTTTTTCAAAATTCCCAATGGTTGTAGCTACATCACTGCGAGCTATTTGTAAAAAATCTTAAATATTTATAGTCATTATGTGCCTAAATTTGTGTATATGCAACAATCAAGATGGATGAAAATTCTACTTATGTAGTACGTTCACTTCTTGGCATTACTGATAAAGAAAAAGAAATTATGTAATCTTAGATTCATGTTAGTTAATTTTGGTGAAATCGCCCTAAGGGTTATGGTTGTAAGTGTTTGACAAAATGCCTCAATGGTTGTACATTTCATGCTTGCAAATTGTTTGACATAATGCTTCAATGGTTGTAGCTAATTACATCTATGAATTGCCTATAAAAATGACTAAGTAAATTTAGGATTTGCAACCAAGGTGTTTTTGGAGATATCTCAAAGAATAAGCATGATGGTTACATTGAAGTAAAAATCCATGGAAGGAAAATTGGTTAGGTGAAATGCTGTAATTGTTAGCTCACATATGAATAATTGTTAACTCACATATGAATTCATAATAATTGGAAACCACTCCTTTAGAAGTTCAATTATCTTGTTTTTCTTCCTTTTGTTTTACCAAAGAATTCATAGGCATATTATCTAGAATAAAATCAAATTAATCACTCTTAAACACTCTTAATTGCAATAGAATGAACAATTAGCTTATTGGAAATTGTGGTTTGTAAATAGTAATATTACTTATCCCACTAAAGTCTCTATCATTTAAATGTGATTTTAAGACTTATAATTGTAATTTTTGGATCTTGAGGAACCATGACCGTGTAGCCTTAATGATAAGTTTAATATTACCATGGGTTAGTTAGTTAGTAGAAATTAGTATGTAGTGTAAAGAATATCAATAAAAATAAAAATATAGATATATAACCTTGCATTAACTTTTACGTCTTAAAAACTTAAATAGCATTTTGATTCAGCCTTAGTATAATACTGATGGTTGGTAAGGTGGGACCTTACATATGGTATCAGAGCAAGTTAAAAGTATAGGACCTAGGACTTGCCTGCTAATATTTATTTACATACCTAAATTTTGCCTTGGTCAGGTTAAGTAATCATGGAGAGAACATCAAGGAGGAGGAAGGAAGTCTCATCTCCACCTCCCCAAGATAAAGAATCTGAGAAAATATCCATCAGGGAAGTAACGGATATGATGTTATCTTTCCAAAAGATGACTGAAGTCTTGATTAGTAGGGTTGGGGAAATCCTTCTGTGCCTATTTCTTCATCTCAATTACAGAGGCAAGAAATACCATCTGATGGTAATGTACATAGAGAGTTAGAAAATGTTAAGCTTCCTATCTTTAAGGGTACCACAAAAGGGGAGGTAGTAGAAGCTTGGTTGGAAAACATGCACCTATGTTTTGAGTTGCGGAATTATTCTAGCAACCAAAAGGAAAAGTTGGCTATCTACCAACTTAGGGAGAATGCACTATTATGGTGGAGGAACTTAGAATCCCAATTGGGATACTTCATGTCTACCTTGACATGGGAACTATTTGAAGAGGAATTTCGAGCAAAGTACCTTTCTACCGAATATTTGAAGAGGAAATTGAATGAGTTCCATGATCTTAAGCAAGGAACTAAGATAATCCTTGAATATGAAGCACGATTCATGGAGTTGCTTAGATATGCTACCCATCTAAATACTGAAGCCCTCAAGGTAAACAAGTTTCTGTATGGATTGAATCCTATTATAAAGGAAAAGGTGTGCATTTTGAGGCCTACTACGTTGCATGAGGTAGTGCAACAAGCAATTATAGCCGAGGAAGAATTATTGGGGAACAAAGAGGGGGGGGGATAAAACCCCAAATCTATCATTCCATGGGAAACCTCCTCGAAGGGGAGGCCAATATGTAAGACATAAGTCAGGGGGTTCACATCATCGGGGATTTCAAAAGAATATACTTTTAAGAACCAAAGAAATAACCCAAGGCAACATCTTCAACAAAGTAATGCTCGCACTCAAGAATCACCTAATAAAAGGGTCAAATTTATGAAAATTTCTCCCACTAATGGATGTTGGACTTGTGGAGGAACTCATTATGAGCCAGATTTCCCTGAAAAGAAGACTGAAGTCAGAGTAGGAACAAACCATTGTTAGAGATATGGGCAGAGCCCATAGGATTCATGCAGTTGTGTAAAATCGCCAGATCGACCATCAGTCTACAGTGCTTGAAGCATCAGGTAAGATAAATGGTATGGTTGTTAGTATTTTGATTGATCCTGGCGCAGTTGAAAGTTTTATTTCTCCTAAGGATTTATTGAAATGTAAATTGGTGGCGATAGAGAAAAAAATGATTTTGATCAGGTTCAGATGGCCTCAGGGCAATCTTAAAAGGTTGAACGCTTAGTGCAAGATTTCCCTTTAGACTTGGGAGTGTGTGTCACAAATATGAATCTTTATGTGACACCACTTGGTCACTATGATGTGATAATTGGGATGGACTGGCTTGAAGCCCACTCGGATGTACTTAGATGTCGAAGCAAAACCCTTCATTTTTTGAGTGATGAGGGCCAATCTATGGTTATCCATGGGGAAAGGAGACCTATTTCTTTAAGAAATATCTCATTCTTTCAGATGAAGAGAATTCTTAGGAAAAGATGTCAAATGTATGTTGTAATGACTTTAAATGAGGGAGAGCTTTCATCCTTTGAACAATATCCTTTCCTTTCATAATTCTCTGATGTCTTCCCAAAGAAGTTGCCTGGTTCACCTCCAAAGTGGGAGATTGACTTCTCCATAGAGCTAAAGCCTGGTACCGAACCTATATCCAAAGCTCCCTAACCGAATGTCTATTATTGATTCGTGAATTGCAAGTGCAACTTCAAGAGTTATTGGACAGGGGTATGGTTAGACCTAGTGCTTCACCTTGGGGAGCTCCAATGATATTTGTAAAGAAAAAGGATGGATCCCTTCGGCTCTATGTTGACTACAGGAAATTGAATCGAGTAACTATTAGAAATAAATATCCTTTGCCTTGCATTGATGATCTATTTGATCAAATGAAGGGAGCCACTGTATTCTTCAAGATCGATCTCCGATTTGGATATCATCATCTTAGAGTTAAAGAAGAGGATATTTCCAAAATTGCTTTTCAAACTCGTTTTGGTCATTATGAGTTCGTGGTTGTTCCTTTTGGGTTATCTAATCCCCCAGGAGTGTTTATGAGTCTGATGAATGGTGTATGTAGGAATTACTTGGACAAATTTGTATAAGTGTTCCTCGATGACATCCTAATCTATTCAAAGTCCCTAGAAGAGCATGAGCAACACCTGAGATTGGTGTTACAATGCTTAAGAGAAAATAAACTTTATGCAAAAATGTCCAAATGTTATTTTTTCCAATCAAAAATCCATTATCTTGGACACATTATCTCCAACGAAGGCATTGTTGTTGACTCAGCAAAGATCGATGCAATTTCATAATGGCCAACACCCTCTAATGTGCATGAAGTGCGTAGCATCATGGGTATGGTAGGATACTATCGAAGGTTTGTGGAGGGGCTTTAAAAAATAACGAGCCCTATCACTTCATTGCTTAGGAAGGGAGTACAATTTAATTGAACAAATGAGTGTGAGCAAGCATTTTCCAAGCTCAAACAATGTTTGACTACAACTCTGATACTTAAGGTTCCAGATATGGATAGACCATTCATAGTATGTACCGATGCATCAAAATATGGATTGGGTGCGGTATTATCACAAGATGGTAGGGTGATTGCATATGCCTCTAGGAAGTTAAGGACGCATGAGGAAAACTATGCCACCCATGATCTAGAACTAGCAGTTATAGTTCATCCCTTACGACTTTGGCGACATTATATGGTGGGAAAGAAATTTGAATTGAAAACAGATCACAGAGGTTTGCAACATATATTTACTCAAAGTGATCTAATGCTAGGCAAAGAAGGTGGTCAGAACTCCTAAGTGAACATGATTTTGACATAACTTACATCAAGGGTACATTGAACAAAGTAGCTGATGCACTTAGTCGAAGACCACGAATATTTTCAGTATTTCCATTGAAGATTGATTTATGGGAGCGCATCTTGAGGGCACAAGATCTAGATGAATGGTGCAAAGAAGTTAAATTTTCTCTTTCTGGGGAGGGGGCTAAGAAAAACAAGGTAGAAGGGTATTCTTGTGATGACGACAATATGGTGAGATTCATGCAAAAGATTGTAATTCCATATCAAGATGGGCTTCATGAGTTCATTTTGAAAGAAGCTCACTGTGCAACATATATGGCTCACCCGGGAATCCAAAAGATGTATGCTGATTTAAAGCAAATTTTCTTTTGGGCAGGCATGATGAAGGATGTAGCAAATTTTGTGGCAAAATGTTTGGAATGTCAACAAGGTTAAAGCAAAACATGGTCATCCAGCGGGATTTTTGCAGCCGCATAACATTCCTAAGTCCAAATGGGAAGCAATATCTATGGACTTTATTGTTGAATTACCTGAAACAACCAAAAGGCATAACTCCATTTTGGTGGTGGTAGATAAACTTACTAAGAGTGCCCATTTTATACCTGTTAGAGATACTTACAAATCATCTAAAATAGCACAAGTATTTACCAAGGAGGTGGTTAGACTTCATGGTTTTCCTAAGAAAATCATATCAGGTATGGCCTCTATATTTACAGGAATATTTTGGACTAGTTTCCAGGGAGCCCTTCAGACACAATTAAATTTCAGTACAGCGTATCATCCAGAGACTGATGGCCAAACTGAAAGAGTAAATCAAGTGTTAGAGGACATGCTTAGAATGTACGTAATGGATCAACAATCTAAGTGGGAATATTATCTTCCTCTAGTGGATTTTGCTTACAATAACAATTATCACCACTCCCTTGGTATGGCACCTTATGAGTTATTGTATGGAAGACCATGCAGAACACCTTTAAGTTGGGATAGATTAGAGGACAGAATCTCAGTAGGTCCTGAAATTCTTCAAGAAATGGAGGAACAAGTGTGTCGTATAGTTAAAACAGGCATAGGACAGACAGACGAGCTATGTTGATATGAATAGAGTGGATCGTAGTTTTAAAGAAGAGGAATTTTTTTTCTTCGAGTAAAACCTCAGAAAAGCTCTATGCATGATGTATTTCATATTTCGGTACTACGTAAGTATGTTCATGATCCTTCTCACATTTTAGATTGGCATCAATTATAGGTAACGGACGAATGAACTCTTAAGGCAGAGCCAGTTTGCATTTTGGACCAAGTAAAGGTCCAATGGAACCCGTACAATCCTAGTTCTGCCACTTGGGAAGATGCATCTTCTATGCGTCTTGAGTTTCCTTTTTGTTTAGTTAAACTTCGGGCCAAGTTTACTCTAAGAGGGGGAGTATGTAGTGTCCTATTTTTCTAGTATAGTTTTGCCACTCCTATCAAGGGTTATATATATATGATAGGTGTTAAATTGGCAACTAGGGCCAAACTCCATGTGGGTCGGCTTATTTATGGCAGTTGATATTTTTATTGGATCCCTCTCGTTGAGATGTGTAGGATTGATCCAAAGATCATCCGATTCCGATGAGTATTTATGGAGATATGAATTTATTTTGTTTATGTAATTATTATCAAGCCGACCAGCTCTTATGTAGGCTCTAGAAG
>APFE030112962.1:43298-125275 GCA_000404065.3 Pinus taeda
CTTAATCGAACATGAGCAACATCAATAAGAACACATATAACTGATAAGAAGGAATCAATCACACATAACACAGAATAATTTACCCTGGAAAAGCACCAGCCTAAAACCCCAACTCTGTATTATCATACAAGTGGAAATATAACCAGTGTTACAAAAAGAATCAGCTCAAAAGCTATCCTCCTCTCTTTGTAATACCTCTACTACTCATAGACAATCAAAGGCCTCTATCCAACCTCTCGTCTGCCCTCCAAGCCTCCTATTTATTTGTGCAATTTTGAATGGGGTCAAGTGCAGCCACTTGTGTGAATTGGCCTCTTCACACACTCACTAACCTGTGATCCAACTATGCAGTCCTGAAGGAGATAAATCCTCATCATGGATGAGCTTCCTTTATAGGAAAAATATTCATCCAAATGATAGTACATTGTCCCTTCTTTGATCTCCACTGGGTATCTGTCTGAACTGACATGCATGAGTTATTCATGAGAGAATATTCAGTTATCTGAAGTGCAGCAACTATATGCAAGCATGCATTAACTAACAAAACTTACTTAATTTAAACAAACTATTTAAATCAAATATAATTGGACTTGACTCAGTTAATTGAGCCAACTAATTACAACTCAAATTAGAACTCATCCTTATCTCTTTAACTGATGGATAAATTCCTCAATTAATAGATAAATTGTTGCATGTTCTCACATAGACTTCATGTTTGAATTTTCTCAACTAATTAACTCATGGAGAATTAATTTATTTATTTTCAAATAGTTGTTAGGTTCAAATTCAAATTTTACTTCCTATTTATAGTCCAGGGACTAACTAAAATAGCAATCCATCCTGAACTGCTAAAAGTAGAATGTTGTTTTTAACACTTCCATTTTTCATTCCTTGTTGCCCAATCGAACACTGGTACCCAAACTGCTATTTTTAGCAGTGTTATTTTTAGAACTTCTATTTTTAGCATTTCTTGCTGACATTTTCAACACATCATCTAATATACTCAAAGGTATGTGGAGAACGATCCTATACACTTCCGTACATGGAACAAGATTTCACCCCTGGGACGCAACGCTTGCAAACAACGACAATACCTACGTTTAATGACATCGGAACACATCTCTATCCTAGACCTCTAGATGTATTTTGTTAATGTTCCAAATGCTCCTTAGGTTAATTGAAATAAATTTTAAAGTTGATCTTGAATTATGTTTCGGTTTCAAGGCTCAAAAATCGATGTCACCTGAACACACCTAGGATGCAACTAATATGAAAAAATTATTCTTTTCATTTCAATGAAAGTTATCTATTGTAGGGAAACATTGATGCAACAATCAAATATGTAACCAACAGTAGCTTCCTAACTAGATCTTTCAATTCCACATTTCCAATGCAACGATAAAAACTTAAAGGAATTTTAATTCACTAAAGTTCACCCACATGACTTTTTTTTCTTCTCAAATGAATGAAGATGCACATGTGAGATTTCAACACCAGGCAATGTAATCTATGCTCAATGAAAATCTCAAAAAACACCTTTCTAGTGCATTGTAATATAATGCAATTTCCAAAAGTAATGATCAATTTTGAGATGAAGGCTTAACAATGCAAATGAAATTTATTTTTGGATTTCAAAAGAACTAAAAATGCTTATTAGACAACAAATAGTAACACATGCAAGCAGCAAAACAGTGAATTTGATTACCTTAAGAACTAAAGATTTAACCAAAGTTCATTTTCACTACTTAAACATGGGATAAAATTTTGCAAACCATAAAGAATATAACAACAATAAGTCAAAATTATATGCACACAGAGCAAGAGAAAAACTTTAGAAATTAGGGCATTCTAGATCTTCTGTAAAAAAACCCTAAAAAATCTCATTTTTTTGGACCAGCACGATTGTAATGGTAAAAATCTGGATTGACAGGGTCTTCAGCGCCACTGTAATCAACAAAATCAATGCTGGCAGCACTCTGTTTCTCAGGAACAAACAAAGTTGAACATAGACCTAGATTTGACACTTTAAACCACACACCACTCAGAATGTGGATACATAATCAATCAAAGTTATGGATCACTAAGAGGTTGGCCAAACTTATCAATGAGACCAAAAACAAAAGGAGGTTTGAAGGGTTATGTACTCCCTACTGGAGTCGCCATTTTGTTGCGTAGGCAATCCTTTCTGTAGACATAAACGATCCCTCTAGTCCTGTGGGAAGATCTAGAAGCTACATAAGACAACTACATGCAATTTTTCCTAATTCATATTAGAAAATACAAAGGAGGATAGATCTCCTACATCTCTTTGATGCTAATACCCTTGATGTCGACCTTGAATTTTTGGCTTCCAAGCTCACGATCTCCTCTTCATTGGTGTAGAAAGTGTCTACAAGAAAGATCAAGTGGAGAACTATGCAAAGCATAAAATTTTCTCATACAAATTATATAATAGATCAAGGATCATTACAATAAATTGACAATAATTGACACATTTATGGAAATAAAATATATATTGTATTATTAATAGATGGAAAAGGTAGCATTACAACCAATAAAGCCTTGATGTTACTGTTAGGTTCCTATACTAATAGGTATCATTTTTCATGATTGACATTGATAAGGCCTAATATGTTCAAACCTTTGGCTGGTTGCAAAGGTGTTCCATATTCCAAGAAAAAAAAAAGGTTAAAAATGAAAACAGGGTATGCCCTAAAAGAAAAATCAAAGGGCAAAAAGAATGAATTGGTCAAAAAGAAATAAGGTGAACCCCAAAGAAAAGACCAGGAAAGTGTGCTAGTCCAAAATGGCACTATTGTTCCATTTTTTGAAAAAATTCATTGTGTGTAGTTGGTTGATTCATGTCACAGTTGATGGATGGCCTAACAGCTCAAATCTTGGCCAGGTCCATATTTCAATTTACTTGTCTTAGAAATAGTGATTAAAGTCTGTCCAAATAGTGCAAGCTTGGCAGACAAATAGTTAGGTAGAGAAGCAAAGGGTCTCAACAGCTAAATCTGAGCCCTTGGAAGAAATAAGGACAAACTTAGATAGGAGGGCAGCTAAAGGAAAAGAAAAGAGCAAGGGTTTGCTAGTTCAAATGCACCCAAGCAAAAAAGAAGAAAAAATGCTAGGATCAGTAGGCTGGGTAGGTAGTTTTGATGTTGCAGAAGCAGGTTTATGAACAATTTTGTCTTTTTTGAAGACGATTCACCTCATCACTATTATAAACACCATGGAAACTAGGTGGTGACAAATCAAATGATGCATGTCTAACTTCCCCTCATTCCCCTCCCATCAATCACTCACTAACCTCCCTCCAAGGACACTAAGATCTGCTGAGTGCTCCTAGTTCACTTCATTGCATGAAAAAGACTAAGTGAAACTCTGTTTTCAATTAGGATATCAAAGCCACATTTCTTGTGTAAAGTGCTTTTCTTCCATTTTGCTAAGTTTCCAAATTCATGATTTGGATACCTTTCACTCCCCTAAGCCTAAGTTCCACATTTTCACTTAGTGCTTTGTTTGAATATATTTCTCATTTTAACCCATTAACTCTATTATATAATTCCTACATAAAATATTCCCCCCCATACTATATTTATATATGAAAACCCCAAGAAAACTAAATATCCCGCCCCCGGCTACACTATAAGCCATATGTTATTATACAGTAGGAGTTAAAATGTTTATTTGAAACCTTTTAATAGTCCATCAACGCGTCGTTTAAAAGGAATTAATCAACATTTGGTGGATTAATTAACTTAACCCGTGCAGACCTCGATAACCAAAGGTTTAACCCGTAAACATTATAAACTCGTTGAAATATTACGGTGGTCTTGGTACCATAGCTGCTCGCCAGCTCCAATCTTCGTCAATTGTCGGATCTGGGCTTTCCCATCCGACGGCCCACGTCAATATCGGAACCACTCCGATGTCCGAAAGTTACCTTCCGATGAAAAGCGGTATTCCCCCCATACAAAAGACACGCATCGCTCGCCCGGCCTCATCGCATCCCCTCCGCCCGAAACAGCCTTTCTCCCAAAAGCGGTGCGAGGAATACCATATACCGCCCCTGCTGAACCCCCGCTGACGTCATCCGATGACGTCACCGGCACGTCATCATCCACGTCATCGCCATGTCCCCACTACACGACAAAAATTTACATCATGCTGATGTCATCACAAAAAAGCGCCAAAAAGCCCATAAAGCCAATTCTTTTGTCAAAACCCGTGAAAGTGATTATTTTTGTCCATTTCTATTTGTTGATTTGTAGAACTTGTGCATGCAAACTACGATGAACTTGCCACCAAAGCTCTAATCTGTCACCTTGACCACCATAATCTGGCATCTTGCTCTGTAAATCATCGTCCAACCGGCCAATTACTCTCGTGTGTGTCGCAAAAACACAGGTATTTACTCCATTACCTCCAAACCCTGTGTATTTCCAGTTTTTTCTCTGAATTGCATCCGTAGAACCAAAAATCGAACAAATTCAGTTTATAGTTCTTGAGGAATACAGCCCAAGCATACCTGTTTTGTCCATTTTCCGCAAACACTAGACTCCCACAGCTAAAAACACGGTGAGCCGATAAAAACAGGTATTCACCTAAATCTTGTTCCAAAGCCCCTATTTCTAACTTTACTCTGCAAAATTCTCCAAAAAACGCCCAAAATTAAGCTCAAATCGTCAAAATCCTTTCAACAAGCACACCATTACCACTGTTTTTGTCTATTTTGACTGAAAAAACCCTGCAAGCTTCGTTTTCCACTGTGAGATTCACCCAACAAGTTAAAATTTGAATTAACTTCAGTCTGCAATTCCCTGAGAAAGGCCTCGTAGCCATTGTTTTATATACTTTTGCTACACATACCCAAATTCCAAATTGAAGAATCACAGATAGTTGAGCAATGGAGGCTCCAGTGGCCCTGAATGTTGCACCTCTCAATGCTCCACACAAAGAACTGGAATGGATACCTTTAGCTGATAGGGATTTCCAGATTAATGACTTAAGGGGTGACAAGCCTCACCTCTAGGCTTTTTGTGAAATTAGGAATAACTACCGTAGCAATGCTGATGTCTATGGAATTTGGAAGTCCAACATGCCCATATACTACCTCCCTTTAGTGAATGTATTCCCTGACCTCATTCACTAATGCCATGCCAATTATGAGCCCATTCAAAGAGCAGTGATGGCCCCTTCTGGAAATGTCCTCTTTTACATCACCCCTAAATCCATAAGTGAAATGCTGCACTTCAAGCCAACTCAACCTCTGACTCCTCTTTCCATGGGGTTTTTGCTTGGCCAAGGTGCCAAACTATCCAAGTCAGAGTTAACCCGGATTGCTCAAACATTTATAAGACCAGATCGCCAGCCCACAGAGCCTCCTCCCTATGTCCATGTCTGGTTCAATGAGGCTGGGAAGTTCATTATTGACATGATCTCTTATATCCTGGGATTTAAAACAACAGAGTATGTTGATGAGACCACATTAGTTTTGCTATCCATTTTTAATCCAGGACATCCCCCTACTGTCAAGTATGATTATGCCACCTTCATAATTGATAAGATCCATGAGCAATTCATGAGCATGGATAGAGAAAGAGTGTTTAAATACACATCATACATATATCATTCGTCGATGTTCAATCAACCAGATAGTTTTCAAATTTCCCTCAGAAAATTAGATCTCAAAGGAGAGCGAAGGTCTGTAATCTTCTCGACCCCAGTCTTCCACCATGTTAATGACTCCCCTTATACTTATTGTGGATTCATTGACCTGTTCATACACCCAGCCTCTTCCTTATTGGTGACAACTCCTCCTCCTAGACTATCTGATGAAATGCAGAAAATTTTACAGCTCTCCAAAAGCTACAGCATAGGTGACTGGTACTTTCACTAGAATCACACTGAAATCTGAATATATGGATGTGAACTCTGCCCCTACAAGCTACCCAAATTTGTGCCTATGAGGCTGCTTGCACTGGATTACTTCAGGCAGTTTATCCATACAGACATAATCCATTTCTGTAAGGCTAAGAAAAAGGCACAGCTGAAAATAAGAAATCAATTGGGCCCTTTTATCTTCAACAAAAGGGAACGCTGGGAAGAGGCTAATAAGATTTTATGGGAGCAACTTAAGCTGAAACAAAGCTTCTATTGGGCTCCATATGACCCCAATCATTTTATAAGTTATAGAAAAGTAAAAAACAACCTATCTCCATATGTTCATTGCAAAATCCCTGAAATCCAGCAGTATGCTAATCAACAAGAATGGTTAGAGGACACCTTAGTGGAGGAAATTACTGAAAAAGAGAAATTGGAAAAGGCCATGAAAGGACTTGAAAAAACGCTTGACCTGGATTCTTTTGGACAGGTATACTTCAAGTTGCCTCAGCACATAGGAGGTGATACATCTTTTGTCGGGACTTCTCAGCAGTCCACACAAAAGGCCAGCACCGGATCAGCAAAGGGTAAGGAGGTAATAGACACGGAGCAAGAAACAATGACAGACCAGCCAGACACCTCAAAGGAACAAGGCCAAGGGCAAGGTCCTTCAACATAGACTAAGGTGCCTGAAATCCCTGTATTACAAACTCCTCTAAAAGAGGAAAGAGGCAACAAAATAGATAGAGAGGAAGACACACCTATCAGTGGACTAGAAGAGCAGCCAGGGGAAAAGAGGCAAAGGTTAAATCCTTACTCTGAAGAGGAACTCTTGGAAGAGACAACAAGCAGGCCAAGAGGTGAGGGGAGGACTGAACAACAGACTCCTCCAAATTTGGAAACATCAGCTAGTTCATACCAGCAAGAGCTAGAGAGACAACCTAGTGTGGAGATTACATCCACCAGGCCACAAAACAAGCAACAAAGCAAGCAAGGCTCGGACATTAAGAGAGCATTTACTGAAATAAAGGCAAGAAATGAGCCAATAAGAATTCAACTTTATAATCAATTGTTGAGAATGGCTCCCACAAATCAGCAAAGGTTAATGGAAGCATATGATATTCAAGAAGGGAAAATGACCCTTAGTTACTTCAAGCCCACAATGCAGCAACCACAGTCAGCTGCCGATTATATCAGGACCAATCTGGAAGTTCTCTCCAAAGATATCCATCCAATGGACCAGATTGAATTACATAAGCAAACCGGAGAAATGGTGTACTCCACCTTGGCAGACAAGGCATTATTAGCTCATAAATTGCAAAATTCATTGCATAACACCTCTGCGCAATTAGAATTGGAAAAGGCTTCCTCATTAGCCAAGGATAACATGATCAAATCCTTGGAAGAAATTATCATTGAGCTGGGACATGATCCCAAGGATGCCAAGGGCATAAAGGCATTGATAAAAAAAGAAGGAAGAAGACATTGCAACCCTCAAAAAGCACTTAAATCTGCCAATTACAATGCATCCACAAACCACAGAGGTAGTGCAGCAAAAGGAAGAGGAAGACTTAATGGATTTGCTAATGAAAATGAATCAAAGGCTAAATGAGACAGAGCAGGAATTGGAGAAGGCATTACAGGAAAAGCAGGGACTGTCGACCTCCCAGCCACCAGAAACAGCTCCAACAAGCACAACTGCTCCTCCTACAACCACAACAGCAGTACCTCCCACTGTCCCAGCAACAGGTACATCAACCACAGATACTTTAGCAGCAATAATAACAGTACCAGATACCAGCATGAGCATGGAAGAGCTGATGAAGGCAGTAAAAGAGTTAGAATTCCAAATGTCAGAGCTTAAAGAGGCCAAAGACAAATCGGCTAAACTATAAGTAAGTTATGATAAATCAAAAATGATTGTTGCAGAAAAGACAAGAGATCTAAAAGCATTGGAAAACAAGGTAAGATCCTTGGAAAAGGATCTTTCTCTTCACAAACCTCTAGCAGAAATTAAAAAGATCTTGTTGACTAATATTGGGCAATCCATCACTGACCAATGGAGATCAATACAAACAATCCATGAGCAAATTGGCTTGATAGTACAAGCCCAAGTAGAGATTCAAAAGGCCAGGACATTATTGGGACACATGCCCGAGCAGGCCAACAGATTAATACACTTTTTAAATACCCACACCAGTGAAGAACTAGCATCACTGGAAATCAGAGATAGGACAGGCACCATTCAAACAGTCAAGAGAGTTCTGACCATTAAGAACTTCATACAAAATCTGGAGAGGAAGTGCCAGGACATGCAAGTGGGGATAAATGCTTTTACAGAGAGGATTACAGTTTTGCAGGAAAAGGGTCTGCCCAGTCTATTAACAAATGATCATAAACTCATGACACATAAAAACTATGCTCACAAGGTGAATACATATGTTACAGATCAAATCATAGCCTCATCAAGCACTTCAGAAGAAAGAGCACTCCCATCAAGACAGAGCCTGTATGACAGTTTGGAAAATCTGTTTTACATTGAACATGAAATAAGACATATTTTCACAGTCTAGCCTGATTTCTTCATATACACTGATGCTGATGAGACTTTAAGGAAATTGAAAAGACATCAGTTACCAGGAGACCAATGGTGGAAAAGAATGTTGGAAATTTTATAAACATGTCTTTAATTTTTCTTTATAGATTTGGAAGGTTGAACTTTGGTATCATATGCCATGAAGAAGAAAACAACAGGAAACAAGGATCAAGCTGGAGCAACAACGTATAAAGACGGTCCAGGTACAGCTGAAGAAACCGGGGCAGCAACGCGGGATATCGATAGAAGACAGCTGCCTGTCGACTCACTGAGCGTAAAAGTCAACATATCTGACCAACTGAAGCGGCCAGCACAATAGAAATTACTTTTGCATTCATTTCTCTCTGTTTCCAACATCATTTACTTCTCCTGTAAAGTAGATGGATGAAGTTATTGCTTGATATTTTCTCATCCAGATATTTTGTAAACACTTTTTGTATAAATACCTCCCCAAATGAAGTATTCGGGGTTGGTTGGTAATATCTTCTCTGGACTGCGTTGTAACTCTAAGAATCTGTTCAATACAAAAGCTGTTGGATTTCATTATCGCTGCACTATCTGAATGTGGAATTGATGCTCTGGGCTGAGCTACAGAATTCTTGTGTCATGTTATGGATCAATAAGTTTCTCCTCACTTGTGCTTTACTATTTATGAAGTTTATATGCATCATATATGTTTCATGATCTTAATAATAAAGAAAAAGAATAGCACAGAATTTGTTTGTTTACACTCTGTGTTCAATCTTTATTATTATTAATGTTTTCTTCAGGATCAGAATAAATAGGAATTCTTAACTGCTCCTGTTTCCCTGGTTCTTACATATTGATTTAATGCTAAAAAATTCTTAATTGCTTCTTGGTCATAGGCATACACTTTCTTTCTATCTACATGTTGAAGAATTCTTAACTGCCCTCCAACCGCAGACTCCATCCCATCTAATTCAGCTTATGAATTATTCCATGACTCATTACCCTGCTTTGTAGTACCTCCTTCTGTCAAAGAGACCATATCCAGTGGTTCAACCTCCTAGACTCCATTAGCCCAATGGATTGAACCTCTCAGACTTGCAGCCCTGTTCTACACAACACCACCATCCAAAACTCAAAACAAAACCCTTGTACTTCATAACTAGCCTAATATAATCTAAAAACAAAGCCAAATTATAAATAGAGAGCCCTCTCTGGAGGTAGATTGGCTAGAATCTGCTTCTAAAAGGTTGTTTTGTGGTTACCTCGACCGTATTCCCTCCTTAGAATTTTAGTAGGGAACAACCTTAGTGATAACATCATTGGCGACACTACTAGGGACCTGAATGTTTGCTTGTTATTAGTGTCCATCTTCTAAAGATACAGATGGAGCCTGAAGTTAGCCACGTAGCCTTTGAAACTGTTTTCGTTATGCAATTACAGGAGTAAATAAAAGCTGCTTCAGTCTATCTCCAGCCTAGTTTTAGGCTTTGAACAGCTCCCCCAAAGACTTGATCAGTTTCCTTTTCAATAGATCTTTAGGAAAACTCAAGATTCACATCAAAATTTGCTAGAAACATATTGTTAAAGGTTGTATTCTTCAAAATATTTCAAGAAAAGCTAAAAATATAGCCAGAAGCTGGCTCCAAAGAAGAAAACTCGTTATACCAGATCAAATACGGATCCAAATCCTCCACTGATCTTTGAAAATCCTAATTTGATTCCTAAAAACCTTAGAAGTCGAGAGAACCAAGAAGATTTTGTTGATTTAAACCTCAATACACCTCAGCAAAACCCTATCCAAACTAAGCTTACTGCTGGAAAATCACAAGCCTTTTCTACCATAACTGTTACTTCCACTAGTTCACCGTCAGCACTCCAAACCATCTTTTCCACTCCTTCATCTACACCACATATTTCCACTCTTATCCCTGCTCTTCCAGTTGTTGCACTTGCCTCTACAAACATGGCAAACCGATATGCTCCCTTACAATTACCTGCAAATCCAGGGGCTATGCCTCAGGATTACCAAAGCAAAATCACCTATTTTGATGGTGTTGGTACTTACACAACACAGCAACATACAAAGAAAATGATGGACTATTTTGAAAATTATGAGATTGATGATGATGATGTCAGAATGAAATTTTTTGTCCAGAGCTTAACTAGTGATGTTAGAACTTGGTTTAGGGCCCTCCCTGCAAATACAATTGTTGATCCACAAGCCCTTTATCAGAATTTCCTAAAAAGATGGGGAAAGAAGAAGGATCCCCTACACATATTATCCGAATATGGGAACTTGAAAAGAGGTCCACAAGAAGCTGTCCAAGATTATTGTGCCAGATTCAATAATGTATACAATGCCATCCCTCAGAATCTCATACCTCCCCCAGACCTAGCCTTGATTAAATTCCCTGATGGATTTGACTCTGACATGGCTTACCAACTTAGAGAAAGAGCTCCTCCAAGTTTGGAAGACATGCAGAGTATAGTTATCAGTGTAGAGGCTAATCTGATTTCCAAACGAAATCGGGCTAGATCTCAGAGAAGAAAAACTTTTAAGGAAGAACCTTCTGCATTTGAACAAAAACTAGATGTTATCATAAAAGGAATGGACAGACTTGGGGACAGAGTTGAAACAATTGAGAGGAAATCATCATGGGAGGGCCAACCAAGCAACACTGCAAGAAATCCAAATTTAAAAAAAAATCAAAACTCTAACACTGGAAAAGTTGGCCCAGGCCAAAGTATTAGGCCTCCATTTCAAGAAATCTATGTTGAAGCCTCAACTTCTAATGAACCCATGGAAGATACTCAAATCAATTTGATGGGTCTCAATAGTGGACAACAAATTTTCCTAACCCAAGAGGCCCACACTTTAGGCCAGTTTCAAATTCAATCAGTGGAATCCTTTGATTTTAAGGAAGGGTATGACACAGCTGTTTATGAAGTCCATAAACATTATAGCTTGAGAAGTAGGAGAATAGATATCTCTAATGATAATAAGCAGAAAGAAACCAAACAACCTACCAAAGCCAAAAACAAAAACTTTGCTACACAAATCCCTCCTAAGACAAATCCCAACTCAAATAGCCCAACTATTCAAGATATTATAGATGGTCAAGAACAGGATAAACAGTCTGCAGCTTCCTTTCCTCCCAAAGAAAGTGTAAAGGAACCTCCTAAAAGTGATTTTGAGGCGGATTCAATCCATAACAACACTCCCGATAAAGAAAAAGGCATTGAAAACATAGTAGAAAAAGAGAGCCTTGCTGCCCAAAATGCAAAAGTTCAGATAGAAAAACCTTTTAACCTTGAAACCAAAATAGGCAAATTGAAGGTAGCCATTCCGTTGTCTGAATTGGCTAAACATGATGTCTATAGGAAACAAATTAGCAGATCATTACAAATTTCAGAACACAAAGATGTAGTGAATGTCTTAGATGACCAACCAGAATTAATTTTTGGTCCTGAAGTAAATGGCAAATCAGTAGATGGAGGTGTCCCTCCTTTTTATGTGAGTCTGAATATTCTTGACAAAGTACTTCACAATGCAATGTTTGATTATGGGGCCTCTCACAATTTGATGCCCAAATCAGTGATGGAAAAATTGGAACTAGACATAACTCGGCCATACAAAGACCTATTCTCATTTGATTCTCGCCAAGTTAGATGCCTAGGACTGATTAAAGATCTATGTGTATCATTGGTACAATACCCTACCAAGACAATTCTAATGGATGTGGTAGTGGCTGATATCCCACCCAAATATGGAATGTTATTATCTAGATCCTGGGGTGCCAAGCTTCAGGGTTCTTTACAGCTTGACATGTCCTATGCCACCATCTTATTATTTGGCCAGCCAAAGAGATTATACAGGGAAACTTTGATGAAATATGTGGTCATCAACCAAGAGAAACCCCAAAATTTTCCCATTTATTCCATGCATTCTGATATGGACTCTTTCATCCTTTTCAATACTGAAAGTTGCCCACCAATTGATAACCAGGTCTTAAAGTCAACACAAGAAAAAGTTATAAATGAAAAATCCAATGTTCAGATTCAAGAAATTTCTGTGATTAACGACAATACAGACACATAGGGGAAACCACAGGAAACTAAAAATCCACATGAAATTGAAAATCCAAATCTACCTACTAAGCAAAACTTTGAAACTCCTAATATTACCTGTAACCAAGAAAACCTATGGTATCTAGAGTTTGATGGATCTGTTAATAAGATAGGAGCAGGGGCGGGCATTTGGATACATAATATGCAAAATGATCATGCTGAAGGACATGCATACAGGCTGAATTTTAGGTGCACAAACAACATGGTTGAATATGAAGCCCTCCTGATAGGACTAAAATTGATCAAAAGCCTAGGGGAATCTAGGTTATCAATTTTGGGAGACTCTGATTTAGTTATTCAACAAATGAAAGGAAAATTTCCTACAAATGATCCCAGGTTAAAGTCATATAGAGGAGCAGCCATCGAAATACTCAACACCTTCTTGGAAACTCAGCACACTAAAATTTCAAGGAACCACAATTTAAATGCTCAAAGTTTGGCAACATTTGCCAGTACTTATACGCTGCCATTTGGGCCTTCTCATCATTTCACAACTGAGATCAAACACAGAACAAGTGTTCCAGACAATGTAAAAAATTGGAAAGTATTTGAAAATGATGCTCAAATCAATAACTTCCTGACCCTCAAAGAAGAATTTTCCAGCACTAACATAGACAAAAGCACTGCTCATCAACTTGATCAAACAGTCAATTCTGAAATACTCATTTCAGCTGAAATAGCAACTCAACTGCTACATCCAACAAAGTTTACCAACAAAGAATTACAAGAGCTGAAATAAATAAACTTTGATGAAACTGTTGAAGGAGAGTCTGAGGTGATTGAGTTGAAGGACAATTGTTTACCTACAGGCTTGACTCCTCTGGAGGATATTTTTCAGTCTAATGACATTCCAAGAAAACCCACAATGCAACCATTAAACGCAGAAATTGAGGATTGTAATATAGGCACTGAGCAGAATCCTAAAATGATAAAATTGTCTAAGACCTTGCCTCCTAACCAGAAGCTGAAATATATTGAACTATTCAAAGAGTTCCAAGATGTTTTTGTATGGAGTTATGAAGATCTTAAGTCCTATGACACTTCTGTCATCCAACATACAATACCCTAAAAGAAAACCAAAAACATTTCAAGCAAAAGCTTAGAAGGGTAAATCCTGTACTTCTTCCTCTCATTGAAAAGGAAGTCAAGAGAATGTATGAAGCTGGGATAATTGCACCCATTATATTTTCAGAATGGATCTCAAATCTAGTGCCCACTAGGAAGAAAACAGGAGAGATAAGATTGTGTGTTGATTTGAGAAATATGAACAAAGTCTCTTTGAAAGACCATTATCCCTTACCCAAAATTGACCATATTTTACAAAGGGTAGTGGGAGCCTCTAGAATTTCACTGCTAGATGGATTCTCAGGCTTTAATCAGATCTTAGTTCACCCGGATGACCAAGATAAAACCACCTTTACAACACCTTGGGGAACCTTCAAGTATGTAAAAATGCCTTTCGGACTCAAAAATGCAGGGGCAACATTTCAAAAAGCCATGGACATAGCATTTGCTAAAGAAATTCATGATTTCCTAGTCATATACCTAGATGATCTCACTGCCTTTTCCAAATCAGACCAGGAACACCTAGATCATCTCAGACAAGTGTTTTTAATCTGCAGAAAATATGGTATATCACTAAATCCAAAGAAGTCATTATTTGGCCTAGAAGAGGGTAAACTGTTAGGCCACATAATCTCAAAAGATGGTATAAGAATTGATCCTGATAGGATACAAGCCATTCTGCAAGTTCCTCACCCAAGAAATATCAAAGAACTTCAAGCTTTCTTAGGGAAGATCAATTTTCTAAGAAGATTCATACCCAACTTGGCTGAACAGATAAGATTGTTGAACAACATGCTAAAGAAAGATTCTAAGGTCAAGTGGACAATAGAAGCTAAACAAGCCTTTGAGGAAATCAAAATAGCTCTAACTAAAACACTAGTCCTCACAAGCCCAAAATTTGACAGAGACTTTATAATCTTTTCCTTTGCCTCAGAACATACTATTGTTGTTGTCCTATTACAGAAAGATGACCAAGGATGTGAAAAGCCAATAGCTTTTTTCAGCAAAGCACTTAGAGATGCACCACTTAAATATCAAATCATCGAAAAACAGGCTTATGCCCTTGTAAAAGCCATTAAGGACTTCAGAGTGTATATCTTATATTCTCATGTAATTGCTTATGTGCCAAATACTGTTGTTAAGGATATTCTAACTCAAGATGGAATTGAGGGAAAAAGAGGCAAATGGATAGCTAAGATTTTGGAATATGACATTGAAATTAGACCAACAAAGCTGATAAAAGGACAAGGATTAGCAAAACTTATGACTGAAACCAATTTTCAGGCCCTTGACATCAATCAACTGGATAATGAACAGGAGATGGTGACTCCACAGATCGATCAAACCTTTTTACAATCACCTTGGTATGCTGATATTATTCATGTATTGCTAAACTTGCAAGCTCCTCGAGGGTTATCCAGAACTAAGAAAAGATTTCTGAAAATGAAGGCTTCAAAGTTTTGTATTGTAGATAATGCTTTGTTTTGGAAAAATCATGAAGGCATTTTACTGAATTGCCTAACAAAGGACGAAACTGACAAAGTGTTGAAAGAAATTTCATGCAGGGGACTGCGGTGGACATTTATATTGGAAATCAACTACTCATAAAATCCTAAGGGCTGGATTTTATTGGCCCACCCTATTTGCTGATGTAAAAATGTTTGTAACTTCTTGCCACAAATGCCAAATATTTGAGGGTAAGAAGAAGCTTCTACCTCTGCCCCTCAAGCCAATTTCCACTGAAAGACCATTTCAACAATGGGGTTTAGACTTCATTGGGGAAATACACCCTTCATCCTCTGGCCAACACAAATGGATCCTTACTGCCACTGATTACTTCACCAAATGGATAGAGGTCGTCCCTTGTAGACAAGCCAATGGTTCAGTCATCATGCAATTTTTAGAGACCAACATACTGTCTAGATTTGGTTGTCCGGAGAAGATTATAACAGATAATGATGTTGCCTTCAAATCCAAGAGAATGATCAATTTTTGTCATAAATACCACATTACCTTAGGCCACTCCACAACCTATTATCCTCAAGGTAATGGTTTAGCTGAGTCATCCAATAAGAGTTTGATAAATATCATTAACAAAGTATTGGAGGAAAACAAGAAAAACTGGCATAAAAAGCTTATCAATGCATTATGGGCAGACAGATTGACCACAAAGAGATCCATTGGAACCGGCCCATATGAATTGGTTTATGGCATGGAGGCTAGATTCCCTTCATCCTTGGGAATCCCCGTGATAAAATTGCTACAAGAGCTGCAGGCAGAACCCAATGACATTCAGAGAAGAATCAATCAGACTATTCATTTACAACAAACAAGAGAAGAGGTGTATCAAAGATCTCAGGTTCTACAGGAGAAGCTAAAGAAGATATTTGATAAAAGGACTAAAGCAGAGGATTTTTATATTGGAGACAAAGTTTTGAAATGGGACTCAAGAAGGGAAGATAAAGGAAAACATGGGAAGTTTGACTTCCTGTGGAGAGGGTCTTTTACCATCCAGGCTGTGCAAGGAAATAACACCTACTTTTTGAGAAGCCTGGATGGCACAGGAACAAAATATGGACCAGTTAATGGTCGGATGCTCAAGCATTATTTTGATCCGGTTTGTTGATATATCAGCAATCTAGTTTGTACATAAAAAATGTTTACTTTCTGCAGTTTATTACAGCAATAAAGAAGTAAGGAATATGTATCAAATTTTGAGGAACAGTCAAGGAACTATCTTACCTTTCTGTGATACCTGTTAGTTTAACTGAAGAATTGAAGAAGAGGACTTGGGAGCTGTAAATATGAGAACAAGTAGTCAGAAAAATTATCCCAAAACATAGCTGCAATTATTTGAGTGAGTTCATGAGAAATATATAAATATTGCAGAGGTACAATTTTGTTTGTAGCAAAATGGAAAATTTCATAATACAACAAGAATTGAATATAAGGCCATCTGACCTGCTGTTCTTGACTTTTCACCAGGAACAGCCATCCCCAAGTGGAGCCACTGTTAGGTTCCTATACCAATAGGTATCATTTTTCATGATTGACATTGATAAGGCCTAATATGTTCAAACCTTTGGCTGGTTGCAAAGGTGTTTCATATTCCAATAAAACAAAATATTAAAAAATGAAAAGACAGTATGCCCTAAAATAAAAATCAAAGGGCAAAAAGAATGAATTGGTCAAAAAGAAATAAGGTGAACCCCAAAGAAAAGACCAGGAAAGTGTGCTAGTCCAAAATGCCACTACTGTTCCATTTTTTGAAAAATTTCATTGTGTGCAGTTGGTTGATTCATGTCACAGTTGATGGATGGCCTAACAGCTCAAATCTTGGCCAGATCCATATTTCAATTTACTTGTCTTAGAATAGTGAATAAATTATGTCCAAACAGTTCAAGCTTGGCAGACAAATGGTTAGGTAGAGAAGCAAACGGTCTCAACAGCAAAATCTAAGCCCTTGGAAGAAATAAGGACAGACTTAGATAGGAGTGCAGCTAAAGGAAAAGAAAAGAGCAAGGGTTTGCTAGTTCAAATGCACCCAAGCAAAAAAGAAGAAAAAATGCTACGATCAGTAGGCTGGGTAGGTAGTTTTGATGTTGCAGAAGCAAGTTTATGAACAATTTTGTCTTTTTTGAAGATGATTCACCTCATCACTATTCTAAACACCATGGAAACTAGGTGGTGACAGATCAAATGATGCATGTCTAACTTCCCCTCATTCCCCTCCCATCAATCACTCACTAACCTCCCTCCAAGGACACTGAGATCTGCTGAGTGCTCCTAGTTCACTTCATTGCATGAAAAAGACTAAGTGAAACTCTGTTTTCACTTAGGATATCAAAGCCACAGTTCTTGTGTAAAGTGCTTTTCTTCCATTTTGCTATGTTTCCAAATTCATGATTTGGATACCTTTCACTCCCCTAAGCCTAAGTTCCACATTTTCACTTAGTGCTTTGTTTGAATATATTTCTCATTTCAACCCATTAACTCTATTATATAATTCCTACATAAAAAAACCCCCCCCCCCCCACATACTATATTTATATATGAAAACCCCAAGAAAACTAAATATCCCACCCCTGGCTACACTATAAGCTATATGTTATTATACAGTCGGAGTTAAAAGGTTTATCTGAAACCTTTTAATAATCCATCAACGTGTCGTTTAAAAGGAATTAATCAACATTTGGTGGATTAATTAACTTAACCCGTGCAGATTCCGATAACCAAAGGTTTAACCCGTAAACATTATAAACTCATTGAAATATTATGGTGGGTCCCCGTACCATAGCTGCCCGCCAACCCCAATCTTCGTCAATTGTCGGATCTGGGCTTTCCCATCCAACGGCCCACGTCAATATCGGAACCCCTCCGATGTCCAAAAGTTACCTTCCGATGAAAAGCGGTATTCCCGCTGTACAAAAGACACGCGTCGCTCGCCCAGCCTCATCGCATCCCCTCCGCCCGAAACAACCTTTGTCCCAAAAGCAGTGCGAGGAATACCATATACCGCACCCGCTGAACCCCCGTTGACGTCACCGGCACGTCATCACCCACGTCATCCGCCACATCATCGCCACGTCCCCGCTACACGACAAAAAATTACGTCATGCTGACGTCATCACAAAAAAGCGCCAAAAAGCCCATAAAGCCAATTTTTTTGTCAAAACCCGTGAAAGTGATTATTTTCGTCCATTTCTATTTGTTGATTTGTGGAACTTGTGCATGCAAACTACGATGAACTTGCCACCAAAGCTCCAATCCGTCACCTTGACCACCATAATTCGGCATCCTGCTCTGCAAATCATCGTCCAACCGGCCAATTACTCTCGTGTGCATCGCAAAAACACAGGTATTTACTCCATTACCTCAAAACCTGTGTATTTCCGGTTTTTCTCTGAATTGCATTCGTAGAACCTAAAATCGAACAAATTCAGTCTATAGTTCTTGAGGAACACACCCCAAGCATACCTGTTTTGTCCATTTTCCGCAAGACACTCGACTCCCGCAGCTAAAAACATAGTGAGCCGATAAAAACAGGTACTCACCTAAATCTTGTTCCCAAGACCTTATTTCTAACTTTCCTCTGCAAAATTCTCCAAAAAACGCCCAAAATTAAGCTCAAATCGTCAAAATCCTTTCAACGAGCACACCATTACCACTGTTTTTGTCAATTTTGACCGAAAAACACTGCAAGCTTCGTTTTTCACTGTGAGATTCACCCAACAAGTTAAAATTTGAATTAAATTCAGTCTGCAATTCCCTGAGAAAGGCCCCGGGGCCATTGTTTTATATACTTTTGCTACACAGACCCAAATTCCAAATTGAAGAATCACAAATAGTTGAGCAATGGAGGCTCCAATGGCCCTGAATGTTGCACCTCTCAATGCTCCACACAAAGAACTGGAATGGATACCTTTAGCTGACAAGGATTTCCAGATTAATGACTTAAGGGGTGACAAGCCTCACCTCCAGGCTTTTTGTGAAATTAGGAATAGCTACCGCAGCAATGCTGATGTCTATGGAATTTGGGAGTCCAACATGCCCATATACTACCTCCCTTCAGTGAATGTATTCCCTGACCTCATTCACCAATGCCATGCCAATTATGAGCCCATTCAAAGAGCAGTGATGGCTCCTTTTTGAAATGTCCTCTTTTACATCACCCCTGAATCCATAAATGAAATGCTGCACTTCAAACCAACTCAACCTCGGACTCCTCTTTCCATGGGGTTTTTGCTTGACCAAGGTGCCAAACTGTCCAAGTCAGAGTTAACCTGGATTGCTCAAACATTTATAAGACCAGATCACCAGCCCACAGAGCCTCCTCCCTATGTCCATGTCTGGTTCAATGAGGCTAGGAAGTTCATTATTGACATGATCTCTTATATCCTGGGATTTAAAACAACGGAGTATGTTGATGAGAACACATTAGTTTTGCTATACATTTTTAATCCAGGACAACCCCCTGCTGTCAAGTATGATTATGCCACCTTCATAGTTGATAAGATCCATGAGCAATTCATGATCATGGATAGAGAAAGAGTGTTTAAATACACATCATACATATATCATTCATTTTTGTTCAATCAACCAGATAGTTTTCAAATTTCCCTCAAAAAATTAGATCTCAAAGGAGAGCGAAGGTCTGTAATCTTCTGGACCTCAGTATTCCACCATGTTAATGACTCCCCTTATACTTATTGTGAATTCATTGACCTGTTCATACACCCAGCCTCTTCTTTATTGGTGACAACTCCTCTTGCTAGACTCTCTAATGAAATGCAGAAAATTTTACAACTTTCCAAAAGCTACAGCATAGGTGACTGGTACTTTTACCAGAATCACACTGAAATCTGAATATATGGCTGTGAACTATGCCCCTACAAGCTACCCAAATTTGTGCCTATGAGGCTGTTTGCACTGGAGTACTTCAGGCAATTTATCCATACAGACATAATCCAGTTCTGCAAGGCTAAGAAAAAGGCACAGCTGAAAATAAGAAATCAATTGGGCCCTTTTATCTTCAACAAAAGGGAAGCCTGGGAAGAGGCTAATAAGATTTAGGGGAGCAACTTAAGCTGAAACAAATCTTCTATTGGGCTCCATATGACCCCAATCATTTTATAAGCTATAGAAAAGTCAAAAACAACCTAGCTCCATATGTTCATCGAAAAATCGCTGAAATCCAGAAGTATGCTAATCAACAAGAATGGTTAGAGGACACCTTAGTGGAAGAAATTACTGAATAAGAGAAATTGGAAAAGGCAATGAAAGGGCTTGAAAAAACGCTTGACTTGGATTCTTTTAGATAGGTATCCTTCAAGCTGCCTCAACACATAGGAGGTGATACATCTTTTGCTGGGACTTCTCAACAGTCCACACAAAAGGCTAGCACCGGATCAGCAAAGGGTAAGGAGGTAATAGACATAGAGCAAGAAACAATGACAGGCCAACCAAACACCTCAAAGGAACAAGGCCAAGGGCAAGGTCCTTCAACACAGACTAAGGTGCCTGAAATCCCTGTATTACAAACTCCTCTAAAAGAGGAAAGAGGCAACAAAAGAGACAGAGAGGAAGACACACCTATCAGTGGACTAGAAGGGCAGCCGGGGGAAAAGAGGCAAAGGTTAAATCCTTACTCTGAAGAGGAACTCTTGGAAGAGACAACAAGCAACCCAAGAGGTGAGGGGAGGACTGAACAACAGACTCCTCCAAATTTGGAAACATCAGCTAGTTCATACCATCAAGAGCTAGAGAGACAGCAGAGTGTGGAGATTACATCCACCAGGCCACAAAACAAGCAACAAAGCAAGCAAGGCTCGGACATTAAGAGAGCATTTATTGAAATAAAGGCAAGAAATGAGCCAATAAGAATTCAACTTTATAATCAATTGCTGAGAATGGCTCCCACAAATCAGCAAAGGTTAATGGCAACATATGATATTCAAGAAGGGAAAATGACCCTTAGTCACTTCAAGCCTACAATGCAGCAGCCACAGTCAGCTGCTGATTATATCAGGACCAATCTGGAAGTCCTATCCAAAGATATCCATCCAATGGACCAGATTGAATTACATAAGCAAACCGGAGAAATGGTGTACTCCACCTTGGCAGACAAGGCATTATTAGCTCATAAATTGCAGAATTCATTGCATAACACCTCTGCCCAATTAGAATTGGAAAAGGCTTCCTCATTAGCCAAGGATAACATGATCAAATCCTTGGAAGAAATTATCATTGAGCTGGGACATGATCCAAAGGATGCCAAAGGCATAAAGGCATTGATAAAAAAGAAGGAAGAAGACATTGCAGCCCTCAAAAAGCACCTAAAGCTGCCAATTACAATGCATCCACAAACCACAGAGGTAGTGCAACAAAAGGAAGAGGAAGACTTAATGGATTTGCTAATGAAAATGAATCAAAGGCTAAATGAGACAGAGCAGGAATTGGAGAAGGCATTACAGGAAAAGCAAGGAGTGTCGACCTCCCAGCCACTAGAAACAACTCCAGCAAGCACAACTGCTCCTCCTACAACCACAATAGCAGTACCTCCCACTGTCCCAGCAACAGGTACATCAACCACAGATACTTCAGCAGCAACAACAACAGTACCAGATACCAGTATGAGCATGGAAGAGCTGATGAAGGCAGTAAAAGAGTTAGAATACCAAATGTTAGAGCTTAAAGAGGCCAAAGACAAATTGGCTAAACTAGAAGTAAGTTATGATAAATCAAAAATGATTGTTGCAGAAAAGACAAGAGAGGTAAAAGCATTGGAAAACAAGGTAAGATCCTTCGAAAAGGATCTTTCTCTTCACAAACCTCTAGCGGAAATTAAAAAGATCTTGTGGACTAATATTGGGCAATCCATCACTAAACAATGGAGATCAATACAAACAATCCATGAACAAATTGACTTGATAGTACAAGCCCAAGTAGAGATTCAAAAGGCCAGGACATTATTGGGACACATGCCCGAGTAGGCCAACAGATTAATACACTTTTTAAATACCCACACCAGTGAAGAACTAGCATCCTTGGAAATGAGAGACAGGACAGGCGCCATTCAAACAATCAAGAGAGTTCTGACCATTAAGAACTTCATACAAAATCTGGAGAGGAAGTGCCAGGACATGCAAGTGGGGATAAATGCTTTTACAGAGAAGTTTACAATTGTGCAGGAAAAGGGTCTACCCAGTCTATTAACCAATGATCATAAACTAATGACACACAAAAACTATGCTCACAAGGTGAATACATATGTTACAGATCAAATCACAACCTCATCAAGCACTTCAGAAGAAAGAGCACTCCCGTCAAGACAAAGCATGTATGACAGTTTGGAAAATCTGTTTTACATTAAACATGAAATAAGACATCTTTTCACAGTCCAGCCTGATTTCTTCATATACACTGATGCTGATGAGACTTTAAGGAAATTGAAAAGTCATCAGTTACCAGGAGACCAGTGGTGGCAAAGTATGTTGGAAATTTTATAAACATGTCTTTAATTTCTGTTTATAGATTTGGAAGGTTGAAATTTGGTATCATATGCCATGAAGAAGAAAACAACAGGAAACAAGGATCAAGTTGGAGCAACAGCGTATAAAGATGGTCCAGGTACAGCTGAAGAAACCGAAGCAGCAGCGCGGGATATCAATAGAAGACAGCTGCCAGTTGACTCACTGAGCGTAAAAGTCAACATATCTGACCAACTGAAGCGGCCAGCATAATAGCAGTTACTTTTGCATTCATTTCTCTCTGTTTCCAACATCATTTACTTCTCTTGTAAAGTAGATGGATGAAGTTATTGCTTGATATTTTCTCATCCATATATTTTGTAAACACTTTTTGTATAAATACCTCCCCAAATGAAGTATTCGGTGTTGGTTGGTAATATCTTCTCTCGACTGCGTTGTAACTCTGAGAATCTGTTCAATACAAAGGTTGTTGGATTTATGCATCATATATGTTTCATGATATTAATAATAGAGAAAAAGAATAGCACAAAATTTGTTTGTTTACACTCTATGTTCAATCTTTATTATTATTAATGTTTTCTTCAGGATCAACATAAATAGGAATTCTTAACTGCTCATGTTTCCCTGGTTCTTACATATTGATTTAATGCTAAGAAATTCTTAATTGCTTCTTAGTCATAGCCATTCACTTTCTTTCTGTCTGCATGCTGAAGGATTCTTAACTGCCCTCCAACCACAGACTCCATCCCATCTAATTTAGCTTATGAATTGTTCCATGACTAATTACCCTGCTTTGTAGTACCTCCTTCTGTCAAAGAGACCATATCCAATGGTTCAACCTCCTAGACTCCATTAGCCCAATGGATTGAACCTCTCAGACTTGCAGCCCTGTTCTACAGAACACCACCATCCAAAACTCAAAACAAAACCCTTGTACTTCATAACTAGCCTAATATAATCTAAAAACAAGCTAAATTATAAAGAGAGAGTCCTCTCTAGAGGCAGATTGGCTAGAATCTGCTTCTAAAAGATTGGTTTATGGTTACCTCGGTCGTATTCCCTCCTTAGAATTTTCCTAGGGAACAACCTGAGTGATAACAGTCGGAAGCCTTGTTCAAGTGAGATTCCAAGTCCAATCCTTAGCCTTCAAACACCTTTACTCCTTTGCAAATGGGCAACATTTGGGAACAGTTTAGCACTAGGATGGCAACCAACCAACCAACATCCAACCATTAGTGGATGGTGGGAAATTCATTTATAGGTAAGGAGAGGGAATTGAGGATCCATGAAAAGAGGGAGGAGTTCCACATATCAAAGGAGAGATCCATCGAAAGAGGATCAAGGGCCAAGAATGGGAGGTCTAATTCCAATCTTGATTCACCTGAAACCACCTCGCCATTCTCGAGTTTTCTAGTCAAAGAAGCTTCTCCTCCATTTTGGCAAAAATTGTCTAAAGAGGACCAATGCAGATTTTCGTGATAAAAGTAACATTGGCAGCACTATACATGTGTAATGCTAGAGGTTACCAACATGGATTTGCATGATAAAAGTAACGTTGGGCTTGCAAATAAGGTTTTTGACAAGCTCTTTTGAATGCTTTCAAGGCAAGTTTGCTTCCTTTTATTTAGGGATGTTCCAAACATGTTTCATGGTGAATGTGTTGTTTGTGACAACTTTCATCACTTTGCGACACTTGCGATATTGACAACACAAAGTGTGACATTTTAGGATACGAGACTGAGAGTGTGAAAAAATATTGTATATCAATTCCTGTGTATAGGGGTCTGTTTTCTAGTGCATGTCATATCTTTTATCTCATAATCTAATCCATATGTCTTCTATATTTTGAAAATTGAGTTATTAAATCTCAATTCTGTTTATCAGCTCAGATTTACCATCGTCAAAGTGTTATATGTTTTTCGACTTAAATATCTTTCACAAAATTCACCAATTGCTCTGTTTTTGGTATTTATTTCTATCTACTTCTATCATAGCTAAATGAGGAATTGTCTAAGAAAGTTGTCGCTACCTTGCCTCTGTATTTTGTTCATATAGCCTGTAACCAGTAACTTGTTGTCAAACAAGCTCCATTCCCAATGGTTTTTCCTGTTTTTTCCATACCAATTGTGTTTAAATCCAATTAGATCTAGTCGATGTGCTGAGTACATAACCAATCAGTTTTGATTATGTTATAGAAGGGATCCCCCTTCGAATTGAAATGGATAACTTTTGATTCAAAAGATTGGTTAGAGGTTACCTTAGAGTTTTTCATGCAACAAGGGTTTTCTCTAAGTGATAACAAATACGAAACTCACACATTAGACTAAATTGTAATTTGATATATCAAAGTTCTTGCAATCTCTCATTATGTTATTTGGTTTATTTTACATATATATGTATAAAGGTGATCATTTACTAGTTATTGCATGTGGTATTAATGTGTAACCTTTGTTTTTCATGCACATTATCCATAGTTAATTCAATATCAACTCTTTTTTTTTTTTAGAATTCTAAACCTGAGAGGGAAACCTATCCCTACTACCACGTATATGCTTTTATTTGGAATTATCTAAAATTTCGAATATTTATTATTTAGTCGACGATCATGAAGGGTTTTAAGGTTTCAATGAGGTTTAGTGATCTATCTTCACTTTGGTTTCGTTGTTATTACTCTTCTAATTTTCTTCTTTGGACCTACCGCTCTTTGTGTCTAGGGTTTCAAATGTTTTTCAACGGTGACCCTCCTTTTTTGCAAATATCAAGTTACAAATGTAAATAGGATAAACTTCTCAAGTTTGCTACTTTCATCTGTGGCACAATGGCCATTGACCATGAAATTTGTCAAATGGAGTTCCTTCTCCTCTCACATGTGTCAAAACCTTATTGAAGGTAACATTAAATTTTACTGTAACTCCACTATTTCAAAAAACTTCCTAATTTATAGTTGAAATTTATATATAACAGTGTAATAGAATTTTTCCGTTTCTTCCAGGTTTTTTTTGAAGTTTATTTTTAGTTTTGGACGCTATGTATTTTTAAGGTTCGCTCAATTTCTTTGAGGAAAACTCTTTTGATCCACTCTGAGATCCCATCAGGTAATTATTGGTCAATTATTTTGTTTTTTTCAATCAAGGTTTTGTTTCTTAATTTATAGTATTGCTTAACTCTCTTCTTGTTTTATTTTTCATGTTTTTCAGAGGATTCATACTAGATCCCTTATCCTTATTCATATTGGCTTATAAGGATATTTTTGAAATTGTTGATTTTTATGCAAAATTAAAAAGGGATTTTCCAGTCAATAAATGTAATATACGTACCCTACATTGTCCTTTCATGCATCTTCAGACATTTAGAATTTATTTTTCATTGTATCTCGGTATTTTTTTTTCGAAATTTGACTATTTTTTTTGGTCTTTGAATGAAGGAAGTGTTTATAGCCCTTCTACATCTCTCATCATAGGTTCTATGACAATTTCAAAGATTGGTCCATTTATATTTGTGTTTTATTTTAATATATAGTCTAGTTTGAAGATTTATGTTCTGTGTCCCTCTCTATGTTTTTCCCAAAATCGTCGAAACTACTGTCATTCTCAAAAAAAAATATCGGTGGCAAGAAACCTAGGGTTTATCCTGATGTCTGAATATAACATGGTATTTTTATTTGATATGGTCAACTCTACTTGTAGTCGATCAGTTTGCACGTTTTTCATTTATTTATTTATTTTTGTCCTTTTAGTATGGAATTCATACTAAAAATATAATTTACTTTCCGCTTATTATTTGGCAAGACAATTCCATCTAAAATTTTGTTTAACTTTTCTACAATTACGTGTAGGGTTTTTACCGAGACAAAGTGATAAACCTCATTAGATATATTTTCCAAAAATATCTTCCTTCCATTACTTCTTTTGACATATTCGGTAATATTTTTTTTTGACATACATACTCATAATAGTTTCTATGTTTATGGACACGTACATTCACAATGTGCTTCATTCCATAAGTTATTCTCCTCTAGAAGAATTTTTCTTGGCAAGTAGATTTTCTATGATTCGAGAGAAAACCTAACCAAGTTGTCTTATTCTTACTAGGTTGGAGCATACCTACAATTATCTTCATTAACCCTTATACAAGAATAAATTATTTTTCTTTAGCTAACATAGTTCTTATTGTTAGTGTAGTTATACTTATAACCCTTATATGGGTTGTCCTTTAGGAATTTGATAGTTCGAGTAGAATTGGAACACACAATTTTTATTCAAGGGTTGCAAACCTGTAATGTTTTGGTCATGTATTCTTATTTTAACACAAAAGGTTGTTCTGGAAACCCTACCCTTAGGGTTTACTTTTATGTTTTAATTAATTTCATTTATACCTCAATTATGAGTTTTTGACCCTATAGAACTAAATAAAATGATTTCTTTTAGAAGAGAAGTACTCTTAATCTTCCACAACACATTGATTTAATTTTATTTTATTTTGTAAGCTTGGTAGGACTACATCTTCATCATGTCCAACTTCTCACCCCTGTCAACGGGATAACACAAGATTTGAGCCCAAGACTTCCGGTTTGATGCGACTTCATTTTTGTTGGGTTGTGTTATATTCTTTCCACGTAGTTAACAAGGGGTTTGAAGGGCACACGTAACCCCACTTTATGGGGTTCGGGGCAGTGTCTCGGAAAATTTTGGTTTTGGACCCTATGTTAGGTTGGGAGGATCCACCTATGGTTTTGTGCATGACTTTCGCACATGTTTTTGGATGTAATGGTTTTCGGTCCATGGTATTGGACGCGATGGTTTTTCAGTCCATGGTATTGGACGCGATGGTTTTCGGTCCATGGTATTGGATGCTTCGGCATGTATAAATATTTATTGTAACATTGAAAGGAACATAATGAAAAATCAAGCTGGTAGTCCCGGTTTTGGGATCCAGTGGGAAAATCTTTGTGTATATGTGTTTTATGTGTTATGCTCTCGCATTGTTTATTTTTCTGTGTTTTAGAATTCGCATGCAGGTAATTTCTGTATGGGGTTAAAACCTACACATTTTCATGGCCATTGCCAATTGAGCTACCCCAAGCAAACTAAAATTTAAAATCTTACAAATACTTCTATAATTTTTCTGTGTGGTGTTTGTTAAATATTTTCCTACATTGATACTATTCAATATACCATATATAAATTTATCAATGTAGTAATTTGTTGGTATTATTTTCCTTTTTTTTATTAGCTATGTATCTAGAAATTTGTGCTTATAGTATTGTTATCACATCCTTCTTTTGCTTCTATTATTCAACTCAGTATTTTTCCTACAGTTCTTTATTTTAAAAAAAAAAAATAACCCTTCTAAATGCTTCTCTTGTGTATGAAATTCCCTTTCTGAGGCTTTAGTTTTTCAAGCTATCATAACGCAAGAGATTCTTTTACTTCTAAACAAAAACATAGATTCATGCATAATTTTTGTATATGCATTAAGTCTGTTTCAAATTTAGTGTAATTCCAACAGATATTATGAAAAAGACAAGAATAGTGTTTTTTTTTATGTGAAAGAAGATAAAGAACCATACCATTGGTATTTCTAGTTCGTTGCTTGAATAATTAATACCAAAGAAAATAATGAAAATTTTATTTTCATTGACTCATCTATAAGAGAAATCATTCAAATACACTAGTTTAACAACAATAATTTTTTTATTTGCAAGTACTTGAACAATAGAAGAGTTAGAAACATCGACTTTAGCTCCACCCAACCTTGACATAACAATCAACTTATCCCCTTGAGCAAACATGCTTGCAATCTGTTCTCTATTTTCCTCACTACTTCTCTTCAATTCTCTTCTCATAAAATCATGAGATAAAAGCCATAAATTCCAAGGATATTATCCATCTACCACTCTTTGGGTGGTTATTATCTACCTCCACCTCACCAACAAGTGGAAGGTAGTCAACTGCTCATTTATGAACTCTTGTTTCCCACTTCTAACGACAACTCCCTATCTTCTGGGAAACATTAAATTGACCAATATAATGATTTCATAATTAAATCTAATTACCATGATTAGATGTCTACGACTTTCAAATGGATAATAATTTCCAAAATAGATTGCAACATTTTTTTCTTCATTAAACCATTTGTACTTCAACCATTAATTTCTTAGTTTTTCATAAAATAAAATATAACTAAACTTTACAAACAACAACTTTTACATCAGTTATTATCAGTAAAATTACTGATAATCGAATGTCTATCTATTTTTTAATCTAGCATATTCAATCAAAATTAAACTTATGTGCATTTATTTACAATAAAACATTAAGCTCAGGGATATCACAAATGATTCATATGCAATTAAGAAATTATTAATGTATTTTAGTGATGATGTTGAGCATGTAAATCCATATCAATTAATGTTGATTGTAACCATTACCAATACTCAGTTTATAATCTATTACAATATTCATTTACAACATGTAAGAAAATAAAGAAATGCACAAGTATGTTGCAACTAACTCACTAGTATGATAGAAAACTTGATATGAACATTAACTACCTTCACATTAAGCAGTCCCTTTTCTATTATTATTGTAAAAAAATAAAGTACCATGGAAATTCATAACCCTTTGCAATAATAGCGTTACATTAAACTCTTAAAATCTTAAAGTCCTTATTAGGCATGGTCAATGTCTATCCTTATCATATTTATGACAATCAATCTTAACATTGATATTTGTAATATAATGCATTTGATTTATTAACATGTAGTTCCACACATTCTAATTGCCATGTAAAATGATAGTCAAAACAATTCTATGTTGAAATTTATATATGTAAATAAATCTACATCATATATTCATAGAGGATAGGTCTACGAGTGTGAGCAAGAGAAAAGTAATGACAAATCATTTTAAGAGATATGACTCTTTCAATATATATGAGAAAAATAATTATTTGTTATTAAGAAAGTCTACAAATTATTTCAGCTTGTTTATGTTTCAATATTTAATATTTTATTCATATTCTTTGAAGCTTAGAGTGAAATAGTCATTTTTCAAATTACCACATATATATGAGATGAATATTAAGGATATAAGGGATATAAGAACAATAAACTATTGAGTGAGAATAACACAATGAAAGCAACCAACTAGAATTTGATTAGTTAGATAGAACCAACGACAACTTGTCATCACACATTTCTCTTAACTTTGCTCCCCTCATTGTCTAGGTGGCTACTCATGACACCTTATTCTCTCACATCCCTCTCATCTTTATTCACCCCTTTTTCCAAACGAGGAACCATAACGAGCTACAAGCTTGACATAATTACAATACTTCTACAAATCCCAATCGCTTGTCATGTACCATTCAAAACCACATAAAGTAGAAAGAAATACCAAAATATATAAATTGTTCTTTGATTTACACAACTAATCAAAATATAGTGATCTTCAATGCCTTCAAAGTAAATGGGCGAAATATTGCCAAAGTGGACAAGGAATGTACACGTTGCAAGAAAGAGTCTGAATTATTTATGTTGTGAAGTCATCGAGTCAATGTCGCAGTTATCAAAATTCTTAAAAAGATGTAAATGTGATTGTGATTGGCGGAAAGGAAAGTGGGTCTAACATGTTAATGTTAGTTAAAAGGAAAAATGGTTTCTTCTAAAAGAAGACCATAGTATGGTATCATTGGGAATCTATTGATGACATTATCATACAAAGGAACACAAGTAAAATAATTGTGAGGCGGGTTTTAGGCCACAAGTGGGGCCTGAGTTTAGATTTCACCATAGGTTGCAATGGGCATGGGATTTGAATTAGGCTAATATGTGTGGTTATGGTATTGATATGCATAACACTACATTCACAAGATTGGAATCCAAATTTCAACCCCATAGAGCAACAAGTTATACGTGAATATAACCTCTAATCATTTTATTACCAGATGGTGTGAAAATTAAAAGATAAATTGAATTCATGGTTGAATTTATGTGCAACTTGTTGCTTGATGTATTGCATAGCAGACACAACACTTATGTGTAAACATGTATTGAAATATTGTGAGCATACCAAATGGTAAGGTGCTTAAAAGTCACAATTGGGGTCTAGAGGTTTAGAAAAATGGGTGTGGATGGAGTTGGAGAGGGTATGTATTGAAGAATATAAGAACTAAGACAATAGATATTTGAAATGAAAACACATTGAACTTGGGTTGGCATCAACGAGGATTAAAATATTTATCACCCAAATGAGAAACAACACATGGGTTATAAGTTTAAATTGCATGTATAGATCCACAAAAATACAAGGATTTTTTTATTTGGATGGTGGGCCTGTTCATTATGGAAATGAGCAACAATCCTTTGCTTATATGTTTGAATCATATGGAATAATCCACAAAGATCACAAACTATTTTTATTTTGACGATGCACCCGTCAAAAGTTTTCATTTAGTAATTGAGGGTGCTTGAGTGTCATATGCAGACAATAATCACACATCCAGTGCTAATAAAAAAGAACTTCTAATGGTTTAACCTTCAACGGATGTATGATGGGAGGTTGTGATTGAGAAGGTCATGAAAGATCCATTCTCCATCATAGTATCCATGGAATGAGGCCTTTCAAGATCCAAATACAAATAATGATGGTTAACCAATAATACTTGTTGTAACATATTTTTAAAGAGAGGTTTTGCTCCAAGTTGACATTTCTTGAAACATGTTGTGTGAGAAGTGCTAAATAAACTTTATGAAATATTCAAATATCCATAGTGGCATTTTGGAGCGCAAACTTACGTGGAACATTTTTGATAGCATATAAGTAACAGACAACCAATTCACTCACACTTTATTGATTTCTTAATAGAATTCAAATATTTGGCGAACATAAATTGAAGATTCCTCTCCCATTTGTCAAGTGAGCATAATTTTGCTTTTTGTGCCTTTAAGTTTCATAACCCACCTCAATAAATGCGAGTCAAAATATATGATGCCTACCAATAAGATAAACATTGTTATGAACTTGGTGCCTAAAAAATGATAACAAGCCAATAACCATAGTCCACTTTGAGAGGGATACCTCCTTTTACAAACAATACAATATATAAGATGAGATGAGATGATATTGAGAGTAGGTCTTCTTCATATTTATATAGGAGACAAAGGGTGAAATTACAATGAAAGGGTATAATGAAGGGTTATGACCTACATAATAATATAGTAATAAAATGTAATAATTCAATATCTAGGGTTTAATCAAGGGTTTTATAATTAACACGGGGCTTGTCTAGGGCTTCATAAATCCTTAGCTAAACAGTTAGAAACCCTATAGATAGGAAGACATTAACTACCCATCACTCCCTTTTGTTTGGACCACCACTTTATAACCAACCAACCCAACCACACTACTTTCATCCAAGAATTATATGTGAGTTGGCTTTTTCATAAGACACCTACCTACTCATAAAGTCCCGTGCAAATAAGATCTTTTTAATAAAATATTTTTGCCCATTAAGTCCTATGTGTGTGCAAAAACTTGTTCCCCAAATAACAAAATGTGAGGTATGTTAAAAATAGCAACAAGAAATTCCAATTTAATGTGTCCTTGAATTAAATTGTGAATTAAAATCGATTATATTCTCATACCAACTTATAAATAGTTAATTAAGTTAAATTGACTTAATTGACTTAGGAAATTCGAGTTGGAAGTCTATCTAGAGTCATGTAGAGTGATCCCTAAATTTTAGGGGCCCAGGTTGAGTTCTTTGGAGTTGTAATTAGATAACTCAGTCTAACAAAGTTATCGTCAATTAAACTAGTTCTAACTGTTGGAGGAACTAGTAAAGGTCTAGTAGTGAGTTAGTGCACCGGTGCATCCTCAGTACCACACCAGCTAACTAAAGATTCACTCACAGATAACTCATGCATGTCAGTTCAGAGGAAGACCCAATTGAGATTAGAGTGCAGGGACTGTGTACTATCAGTTGTATAATTTTCCGTGTTGTACAGGTGGTGCATGCAATCATTTGAGGACCTAAGTTTGGATTACGCAGTTATGGAGGAAGGATTACCTAATTAAATATGGGTTTATTCTCTCAGGAATTGCACAAGGAAGTAGGGGCTTGGCAGGTAGTATAATTGGCTAAGTGTTGGCTTGAGTTGGTTTGTGAGGTAATGATTTAGATCATACTTGTGTAATTATTGTTCTAGTGAGAACAAGCATCGTATTTTCTTCTCAGATCTTTTGGTTAATGCAATATATATAGTCAAGGTTTTGAGCAGTGGCTTTCCCTAGAGAAATTGTTTTTCATCGATCATTATTGGTTTCTGTTGTAAAGAGTAGAGTAGATTCTTGTCTTATGTTTTAGTATATCACATGAGTTGTTGAATCTACAGAAAAATCTACATGGTATCGGAGCTGAAGACAATATAGAAGAGGAGATTTCAAGTTTGTTGTGTAGGTGAAAATCGAATTTGCAGTTCATACTTCATATCAACAATATGTCTTTCTACAGGTTGCGACTTGAGTATGAATTGGAAGGCAACTCTAATTACATAGCATGGAAGGACATGATGGAAGCAGTGTTGAAAGATAATGGCCTCAAGGAATTCATTGATCAAGACTTTCCTAAGCCTCGAGCATTAGATGCTCAAGATCTGGCTGAATGGAGAAAGTGTGTGGCAAAGGCGAAGCATATTATTCTTGAGGGAGTTCGAGACCACATTATCTCGAGTCTCGATGGCAAGGAAACTCCATACTCAATGTGCTTGACAATCCTGTTTCAGAATAGAAGTGACCATAGAAAGTTGGCACTAAAGGACAAACTCAAAAAGATCAAGATGGAGAATGGTGACTCAGTTCTGAAATACTTGACCATGTTTCACTCATTGTGATGAGCTTGGAAGTGTTGGGATTATTGTTTATGAGGATGATATGGTGAGCCTAGCTCTTCTAGGACTCCCTAAGAGTTGGCACAGTTATCAGGACTCTGTCAATGGGAGGGAGAAGCTGCCAGATTGGGAACGAATGAGGTCGGATTTGGTACAGGAAGAGATTCCTAGGAACACTAGAGATGGCTCCTCATAAAAGACTAATGATGATGAAATTGTGCCTTAGCTGGTAAGGCAAATAAAGGGAAGGGGAAGGCGTCCCATTCCAAATCATATTCTTGTCATGGAAGCAAGAAGAAGTACATGTCAAAAGTCAAGTGCTTTCATTTTCATGAGCTGGGACATTTTGCTACAATTTGTCCACTCAAGAAGTCCAAAAATAATTCTTGAAGAGGAGTGGCAAGTGAGGTTCTTGCCTCACAATTCGAATTGGACTTTAGCCTCATCGCATGCACGGTTTCATCGACGATGGGTAGTGTATGGTACCTAGACAATGGAGCTTCTTTCCACATGACTGGCAAAAAAGAGCTCTTTAGTGACTTGAAGGAGAAGGATCTCCAGATCCATATCGATATGGGTGATGACGGGAGGTATAGTTCTACTGGGTTAGGTATAGTTACCTTTCAAAGGGAGTCAGTTACTCCTCTCACCTTGCGAGATGTTATGTATGTTCTTGGTTTGAAGAAGAACTTGGTATTTGTTGCCATGTTGGAGGATAGAGGCTATTATGTGATCTTTGGTAAGGAAAAGGCATTCCTTAGTCACATAACCACATGACAAGTAAAGAGGATAGGGATTCTGATGAAGAATCTCTACAAGTTGGAGGTAGAATATTGTGCTGTCTTGAGCACGAAAGTAGAGAAGGTGCAGAGCTGAGACATTAGTGAGTTGTGGCACAGGTGGTTGGGCCACTTGCATCATGGTGCTTTGAAAATCATACATCAAATTTCTACTGGTCTTCCCAAAGGCACACTAGAGCAAGTTGACACTAGTAAAGGATGTACTTTGGGAAAATTAACCAAAGCTTCCTTTCACGACAAAGACAGTCGAGCATAGGTGATCCTAGATCGAGTCCATTCAGATGTGTGTGGACTGTTCTCGACAACATCCATGGTATAGCAAAGGTATTTGGTTATATTTGTTGATGATTTTTCTCACGAATGCTAGATCTTTTTCATGCGGAAGAAAGATCAAACTTTTGAAAAGTTTTGTGAATTTAAAGCGTTGGTCGAGAAAGATATTGGCAGGAAGGTTAAAGCTCCCAGGAGTGATAACAGTGAAGAGTATGTGCCAAATGAGTTTAAAAACTTTTGTGCGGCAGAAGGCATTAGATGAGAATTGACAGCGCCCAATAACCCACATCAAAATGAGGTGGTTGAAAGGAAGAATAAAAGCATTGTAGGGGAAACAGGGGTGATGTTGCATGATCAAGGCCTACTACTGCATTTGCGAGTCGAGGCATGTAACACAATTGTTTATTTGTTTAACATAAGCCATCATTGGATTCTTTGGATGAGTACACCAGAGGAGGCTTTATCAGGGAAGAGACTAGATATGGGTCACTTCAGGATTTTTGGCTCATCGGTATATTGCCATGTGACCAAAAATGCATGGAAGCAACTTGATTCGACAACAGAGTTGGGGATATTTGTGGGGTACACTGATACAAATCACAACTATCAAGTGTGTCTACCAACCAACAGGATGACAGTGGTTCGCAGGGATGTCAAATTAGATGAAGAGAAGGACATGCAATGTTCCCTTGGGAGTGAGCTTTAGCTACATGCAGTTCAAGATCTTTTAGTTCCAAAGGAGGAGCCTCAGGTTGATGTGGAGTAGCCACATGCAGAGGATCCAAGAGTGGAGACATCCACTCAGGCATAATCTTCCAGAGATGGAAGAAAGTGTGCCAAAGAGGCTGGCACGTTATTGTAGGATGCGAGAGAGAATGTGGGAGCACCCACATCAAATCGCAAGCAGAGGAGGTCACCTGAGAGGTACACTAGATACATGGCTCTTATGAGTAGATGTGTTGAGACAAAGTCGTCTTATTTTTAGGAGGCAATGTAGCAACTAGTTTGGGTTGATGCCATGGTGGAGGAGTATGATTCCTTTGTTTGTAAAAATGTTTGGGATGTGGTCTTAAGGCCAACAGAGAACTCAGTGGCGAGTTCTCGATGGTTGTACAAGGTAAAACAACCAACAGATGGTAGTGTGGAGAAACATAAAGCTAGGTTCATGGCTCGAGGCTTTTCTTAGGTAGAGGGGATTGATTACGATGAAACTTTTGCTCTTGTTGTAAGGTACTCATCAATCAAATCCATTTTGGCACTATCAGTGCAGATGAGTTGGAAGATACATGAGATGGATGCAAAGACAATCTTCTTTAATAGCATGATTGAGGAAGAGGTGTATATTGAACAACCTGAAGGTTTTGAGACCTTTGACCATGAGTCCCATGTGTATCGACTCAAGCGAGCGTTGTATGGGCTGAAGCAAGCACCCCGTGCTTGGTACACCAGGATCGATAACTACTTCATCGGGTTGGGCTTCACCAAAATTGAAGTAGATGCGAACCTGTACCATATTGTGGTTTAAGGTAAATTGTTGATTATCGTTTTATATGTCGACGATTTGATTATGACAAGTGATGATAAGATGATCAAGTCTTACAAGGAGGATCTTGCAATAGGGTTTGAAATGAAGGACTTGGGGCTTATGCACTACTTTCCTGGCATGGAAATATGACAAGGTGATGGGGAATTGTTTGCCTCTTAGGGAAAGTATGCCAACGAGATACTCAGGAGGTTCCACATGGAGAGTAGTAAACCCATGGAGACTCCTCTAGCAGGTAACTGGAGGAAGCAGGATGCTACTTCAGGTGAAGTAGTGGAAGCTATTATTTACAGGAAGCTTGTAGCTTCACTTATGTATTTGGTGAACACACAACTGGACATATGCTATGCAGTTAACTAGCTTAGTGAAGCGATGGTTAGGCCGACCAAGCTGTATTGGAAGACGGCCAAGCATGTGTTGAGATACCTCAAAGGCACTACTTAGTATGGATTGTGGTACAGACGGACAAAGGGAGTGAAGTTTCAAGGCTTCACCGATGCGGTTGGGCAGGGAGTCCATTCGACAGGAAGAGCACATCAGGAGGAATCTTTAGTATTGGGTCAACAGTGGTTTCTTGGTACAACATGAAACATAGAACAGTTGCACTCAGTTTAGCAGAGGCAAAGTACATGACTGCTAGTTAAGCAATTTGTGAGGCCATCTGGATGAGGAAGATTCTGGTTGGTTTGTTTGGTAAGCAGATGGATTCAATTGTGATTTACTGTGATAATCAAAGTTGTATCAAACTCTTTAAAAATCCATTTTTTCATGATCAGTCCAAGCATATTGATATCTGGTACCATTGTAACAACCCTGGTGAAAATTTCATGTAATAATAGTTAATAAAGGAAAAATAAGACCATGGTTAAGGGACACGTATTCCAAGATGAATGATTGGGCAAATATATCCTAGTGGGTATCACTGGATGTGTGTTTATGGCTAAGGAAACTAGCAAAAGCATTAAAAGGAAGAAAGACATTTTTAGCACATTTATTTATGAAAATAAAGGAAATTAGGAGAAAAGGAAGGTAAAAGGTCACATGTTGCATGTGAGGATGAAATTGAAGGAAAATAATGGAAAATGAAGAAATTAGAGGCCTCGTGCATAAAAAGGATTCTAAGGATTAATTCATGGCTTTTCTCAAGTTAAAGTTTGGCGCTCTCTCATTATTCTCTCTCTCTCTCTTACTCTCTTGGTCACTTAGAGTTTTCTTGGAGCACTCTAGTTTGGAGCAAAGGAAAGGGAATGCAAGGAAAGGAAAGGAAAATAAAGCAAGGAACAAGGAAAGGAAAGAAGGATCAAGCAGCTTTAGTAGGAATACTTGCAGGTAACCTTTTGCATGTGTGATTTCCTAGCTGGTTTGGACATGCATGGCTTTGCAAGTTGGTGTATGGTTCTCTTGTTGTCGATGACATGGTTTTGTTAGGTTATGACAGTGGTTTTTAGCCTAGAATAGCCTTTTTTTGGATGCCATGGTATGTTGGGATGTTTATTTCGGCTTTGGAACTTTGGAATTTCCATATGGATTTTGAAATCTCAAGCGAAAGTGGTCTCAAGGTTCTTTCCCAAAGGCCTAGGAATCCCTTGACCGGTTTTGGCGGGATACATGGTAAAGCCTGAGGGAGTAGTCTCGGTTTAGGGCCTAGTGATCTGGGTTTGGATTGTGGTAAAGCCTAAGAGACAAGGAGACAAAAAATTACTCAAGGATAGTGATGGATTTCGGATTACATTCCAAGTTCTGTTCGGTTGTGATCGGAGCACCGATTTTGGTGTGATCACGGTTGAATGAGGGTGGAGGTGGTTTAAATTTTGGATTTCCTTGATTGTTCTTGGATTGGTTGTTCTGTGAGATCCCACACTCATGCCTGGAATATGGCACAAGGGTGATTGGATGAAAGAGAGATTTGGTTCAGCCATGTCTATGATCGGGTGGTACGTGGAATTCTCGAACCTGCTCAGATTTCCAATGATTAATAAAAGTTAAGTTATCTTACTTTTGCACTGATTTATATGTGGATTTAATGGCTATCATATCTCTTATATTTATACGGTTGTATGCTGGTTATAAGCATGGTTGAATGACTAGTTCATGTCATGGTTATTTAATATATTTACTTGTAACTATTAAATGGATGGATGCAAGACCCAATTGATGATGTAGTAGTTCAATGGAGGAGGTGATCCTTCTAGTTATGTTTCATAAGTTGTTTCAGTCATTTATGCTCTGCCTTGTAACCTAGACCTATAGGTTGCATTGATGCTAAGTGTTTGACCAAATGTTAGTCCTAGTTAGGGATGCTCAAGCCTAGTACTGAGGGTGATTTTGATTTATCAACATGGTTATCATGTTCTTAATGATTTCTGAAAGTTATTTTGGGCTAGAAAATATGGGGGTTGCTGGCACAAAACTGGAAATTTTGGACCATAGTTGCTGGCAGGTAGGCCTGTGAGAGTGACTTTAGGCTGCTAGATGATCCCTTGCCCATAACAAGAGAGCGAAAAAGGCCTAAGAGCTGCAAAATTGTAGTGGGACCCAGGGACAAGCTGTCTGAGTGGCTGGCTTGTCTCCTAAGGGGTCTGTTGATGATGTTGGATGATTGTATGTGATGTTCCATCTATTCCACTTCCTTACGATGAAATAGGAGGTCGAATTTGATTGTAGTATCATCTCTCCTCATGTTTAGCCCGGTTGGCATGGTTACTTTGGGTAGACCTGAGAGGGGGTGTTACAGACTGGTATCATAGCATGGTTACACTCTCTTTGGGTCATATCTGGTGCTACAAATATGGGTGAATGTGTGTGGCTCTTACACTGATGTTCCATGTGGTTATTGCACTACATAATATTAATCATGGTAGAAGTAAGGTTATCATGAGTAACTTGATGTTGATTTCAAGGAATGCATCGTCATGGGTATATGATTATTTATACAATTACATGCAACTTGATTACATTCTTGTATGTTGGGTTGTATTCTTGGTTATTTGATTACATGCATCAGTCTTGTAGGTTGATTACAATAATTGATTGCTTATGCTCAAATACATGTGGTTATGTGTATGTATAGTTGATCAGGAATTGCTTATGCAGGTGGATAGTTGCATGAGGCAATGTGTATACTGGAGTATTAGTTGTTGTCATGCATGAGGTCATAGCATGCAGTGTTGATATGGCCTTACATTGATGACTGGACCCTAGCTAGTATGATGGTTATGCGTTGATGCACTTATTTGATATATGTCTATATGTTATTATGGTTATGTTATACATGTATCATGTTGATTTGATGATCTTGTAGATAAGGTATCCTCCCTGAGTATGCTAAGGTACGTTGATTTATGGTGATTTGGTTTAGTTGACATAATATGCCTTGCAGGAAAGAGATCAAATGGGAAACAAGGTGGTAGACTACATAGAATCTTCCTATGAATCAGATGGGCAACGTGGTGTGGGGCACTCTTCTGACTTAGCAGGCACCTTGAGAAGGCTAAAGGAAGAAATAAGGAGTTTCAAAGCAGACAATGACAAAATCATGCAGGAATAAGAGAAACAAGGAGAGGTGAATGTGATATTACTTCAAAGTTTGTCAGATTTGCAGTGACAGGGACCTCTTTGGATCAGCCATGGACATGAGGATAGAACTAAAGGGGCATATGGTAATAAGTCTCATAGTAGACATAGGTTGGATAGATCTAACACTATCAGAGATGGCAGGTTGTTGGAAATTCTGGATAGGAGAGCTATTGGACACGGGTATTACTCTAGTTTTGGTTCTGATAGACATCATGATCGTCGTCAGTATCATCTGTATAGGAGGAAAGATATGGGATATTTGTCAGATGAGTTCAAGAAGGCAAAGCCACCTACCTTTGATGGAGAGAAGAAGAAATCGCAAGATGTAAAGGCTTGGTTGCTTGGCATGCATAAATTCTTTAGATTGCATGATTACTCGGAAAACATGAAAGCAAGGATAACCCTTTTTCACTCTCAAAGGTAAAGTGAATATTTGGTGGGAATATGTGAAGAATGTCAAGGACACACATGAAGATGAGTTGACTTGGCATGCGTTTGAAAGGCTCTTCAAGAAGAAGTACTTATCTGAGAGGTACTACGATGATAGAGTTAAGGAGTTTCATGAGTTGTGAATGGTTTCTTTGTAAGATGAGGAGTTTACTAGTAGATTTTTGGAGTTGTTGAGATATGTGCCTTACCTCAGACAGGAGAAGGCCAAGGTTTAGATATTCATCAGTGGATTTCCAATTGCATACAAAGACCAGATTGAGTTCGATGAGCCTAGATCATTGGAGGAGGCCATTCGAAAGTTGAAGCATTGTTATGAGCAGTCAAAGCGCAAAGTTAAGCCTAAACATGACTTGAAGAGAAACAACAAAGCTAAAAGAAAATGGCCAACAAAGAGAGGAAGACCTCAAGATGCAAGTGAGAAAGATAGTGCAGTTCCTTACAAGAGATTCAATACAACTAAGAAGGGACATGGAGAGCAGCAGGCTAGAGGCGGTGGTAAGGAACCATTATAGTGTTGGATATGTGGTAAGGATCATTGTAAGAGGGATTGTCCGCAGTATTAGAGTGGTGGTAAACCCCAGGTCTATAGTTCTCAGGAGGCACATACAATTGGTGATGTTAATCATAAAATTCCTAAGATTTATGCAGATGTGGACAATATGTAGGCGGATCATCAGGCATCGATCATTGAGATGGACAGTAAGCTTTGTGATCAAGTTGTTCCTATTTTGGTTGATCTTGAATCTAACTATAGTTATAATAATCCTGACCTGGTGGATAAGTGTGGTTTGATAAAAAGAGGTGCATGCGAAATCTTGGTTGGTACAATTTCCTACAGGTACAAAGAAGCGAGTTCGTCATTGGGTAAGAGCTTGTGCATTTAAGTTAAATGGTATGCCTACAACAACACATTTGAATGTATTTCCATTGGGATCATATAGTATGCTTTTGGGTATGGATTAGCTATACCTTCACAAAACCAAAGTGGATTGCTTTGAAAAATCCATTTTGTGTGTGGATGATAGTGGGGAAAAGAGGACCTTGCAGGGAAAGAAGAAGCCTACATCAGTAAGGATGGTTATCGCTATGCAGGCTAAGCATAGCTTCAGAAAAGGTTGTGTGATGTTTGTAGTACACATTTCCAGTGACAAGGGTAAGGAGGTTGAGGTTGTTGATGTGTTGAGCAGGTACCCAATATTGCAGCAATTTTGGGATGTATTTCTTGAGGACATTTCAGAGTTGCCACCTCACAGGGAGGTAGAATTTTCTATTGAGTTAGTGCCAGGAGCAACTCCACCATCGAAAACACCTTACAGGATGTGCATACCTGAGTTCGTAGAATTGAAGTTACAACTAAAGGAAATGTTGGACAAAGGATACATCAGACCCATAGTATCACCTTGGGGCGAACCAATGTTGTTCATAAAAAATAAAGATGGTACTCCTCGATTGTGCATTGATTATAGGCATCTAAACAAAGTAACGATCAAGAACATGTACCCTTTTTCGAGGATTGATGATCAACTAAAGGGAGTAGCAGTGTTCTCTAAGATTGACTTGAGATAGGGATACCATTAGGTATGCATCAAGGAAGAGGATACCTTCAAGACTGTGTTCATGACCAGGTATGGGCATTATGAGTTTGTTGTTGTTCCATTTGGCTTAACTAATGCTCCAATTACATTCATGTTATTGTATTCATTTATGACATACTGGGATATTCTAAGAATGAGGAGGAACATGTTGAACATTTAGCAATAGCGTTGAGATTGCTAAGAGAGCATCAGTTGTATGCTAAACTTAACAAGTGCAGCTTCTTCAGACTGAGGTACACTACTTGGGACATGTTGTCTCCAAGGAGGGCGTTGCAGTAGATCCAGAGAAGATAAGGACCATCACGGAGTGGGCAACTCCTAAGAATGTAGATGAGGTGAGATCATTTATGGGATTGGCAGGTTACTACAGGAGGTTCATCAGGAACCTCTCACACATTGCATATCCTATCACATCATTGTAGTGAAAAGGTAAGAAATTTGAATGGGCGGTGGAATGTGAAGATAGTTTTGAGCAACTTAAGCAGTTATTGACACATGCACTAGTGTTAAAGATTGCAGATCTGGACCAAGAGTTTGTTGTGCGTACAGATGCTTGCAAAAAGGGACTTGGTGGAGTTCTCATGCAAGAAGGACAGTTAGTGTGCTATGAGTCACAAAAACTGAATGAGCATGAGCAGAACTATTCGACGCATGATCATGAGCTAGCAACGATTATACATGCATTGAAGATGTGGAAACACTATCTTATGGGCATGAGGTTCACACAGATGAGTGATCACAGTGGGCTGAGGTATTTGTTTGACCAACCAAATATAAATTCCAAGCAATATAGATGGTTGACTACCCTTAGTGAGTTTGAATTTGAGATCAAATATATCAAAGGGGAGGAGAACCAAGTTGCAAATGCTCTTAGCAGGAAGGTACATGTAAATTATATAGCAACTATAAGCTCCTATGGGACAAAGTTACAGGATAGGATCTTGCAGGCAGGTCAGCGGGATGACAAATACATGGAGATAATGCACAAGTTACAACAGAGCACAAGTACATGTATAGGTACAAGTACAGGTGTGGGTACAAGCACATGGGATCAAGATGCAGACTATTGTCTCAGGAAAAATGGCCTGGTGAGGTTTCGAGACAGGATCTATGTGCCAAATTGCAGCGAGCTCAAGAAGCTTATCTTGATGGAGTTTCATGTGAAACGATATTCTGGTCATCAAGGATATCAAAAGACATTGACGACGGAAAAGAAGTTATATTATTGGCCAAATATGAAGAAAGAAGTGGTTGAGTTCGTGGTTGGATGCTTAGATTGTCAGTAGGCAAAGGCAGAGTGCAAGCATCCAAGTGGTTTACTACAACCTGTAGCGATTCCAGAATGGAAATGGGAGGTCATTTCCATGGATTTCATCACAGGTCTCTGAAGGACAGTGAAGCAACATGAATCTATTATGGTCGTGGTCGACAAGTTGAGCAAGGTAGCTCACTTCATTCCCGTGAAGACTACATATTCAACCAGTGAGGTAGCATAGGTGTTCATTAGATAGATAATGAGGCTACATGTTGTTCCAAGGAAGATTGTGCCAGACAGGGATGCAAATTTCACTTCCAAGTTTTGGAAGGAGCTGTTTGCAGGCTTGGGTATAGAGTTGGCCTTCAACAAAAATTATCATCCACAAACAGATGGTCAGACAAAGAGGGTCAAAAAGATCTTGGAGGATATGTTGAGGATGTACGTATTGCACCAACAGATGAAATGGGAAGGGTATCTACCATTGGTGGAGTTTGCATACAACAATGGTTAGCAGGAGTCATTGAGGATGAGTCTTTTCGAGGCATTGTATACGCATATTTGTAACACTCCCATCAGCTGGAGTGATCTAGTGAACAATTTACTTATTGGACCGAACATGTTGGCGAGCATGGAGCAGGAAATTCAGGTTATAAACAAAAATCTAAAGGAATCACAAGATACACAGAAGAGTTATGCATATCAGCATAGTGTTCAAAGAATTTCAGGTTGGGGAGCATGTGTATTTGCGCATCAAGCCCAAGAAAAGGTCCTTGAGGATTTTTTCATGTGCCAAGTTGGCACTACAATATTGTAGGCCTTTTGAGATCCTTGATGATCTGTTATTGAATGTTAGTTTTGCTGTGCTAATTTCAATTACAGATTTATAAACACATGCTTGCTCATTGCTTCCTGTGCATAGATTTCCTTAGGTTGTTTAGTGATTGAAACAAGTAAATTTCATCAAGTTTAATGTGACATTCATGAGAAAAATATCTTAAAAGAACAATGTTGAACATCAGCAATAAAAGGTACAACAAACCATCAATTGAACACTTTAACACAATGTTTTGATGAAGGAGTTCACCCCTCCTGGGCTACATCTCCTTGGTCTAGTTTCCATGGCTTGGGCCTTTGCATTAGATCAATATAGAAAAAAAAATACTATTTAAAAAGCTTTGTTGCTCTTGATACCTGCACCAACTTGTTCAAAATGTCGAAATTAACTAGGCACACCTTTTCCTGAGCTCAATTTGGTCGAAAAATGCTCCAGTTATGGCTCAAACAGTTTTTCCCTACAATTTCTCCTCCAAATCTGGAAGAACTCCAGTTAGGGCCGCTAAATTTGGGGTTGGCGCAAACAAATGGTGGAGTCCGCTAAAATCCTACAGATTTAAAATCAGAGTTAATTACAGATTAACTAAATGTAAAACCAGGATTAGTTAGAGGATTAGCGCTAATTGCGCGGGTAACTCTAAATGTTTTCTGAAATCGCTAGCGGTATCTGTGGAGGGTTCACATGTTGTGGTAACCATTTGTTAGCATTGGCCGGTGGGTTAACTATTTGGTGTGATGTTAAGTGTTGTGTCACATTGTGTGCGTTCACATAGCTGCGGTAACCGTCGCAGTTGGAGCCCCAGTGGTTGCAGTAACCTTAACCACGTTATCCATTGCGTTCACATATGGATTGCACTAACTATTTGCAGTGTGGTTTGTGGACTGTTTGCATTAACTCTTTGTGATGACTGTGGGCATGTTCACATGGGGAGGGCTGGCCCTCCCCTAACCGCCGACCCTCATCCTTGTAAAGTTTAAATATAATCGATGCATTGTAAGGGTTAAGAACCAATGTAGCATAAATGCTAGAAGGTAGAGGTCACGGAGGGGAGGTCGCAGAGTCGAACCTTGACACCTCCCAAAAAAAAAAAATGTTGAACTTCCCTCTACCTAGGCCTTTGGTAGGTGCCACGTGGTGGTCTCCGAGATTGCCACATGGCATTCTCTCATTGGTCCAAAATTAAGCAATCAAACTACACCACATCACCAATCTAAACCCAATAAGAAAATGACACTTGTTGCACTGTGATTAGATTTTGACCGTCTGTTGACCCTGCCTAGTCAATTTCCACATCAGCAGTACAAACTGTTGACTGTGCAGTGTCTAGGCATTTTTTTTTTGCAAATTTTGCCTGTTTAGCAAAGTGAACAGAACTCAATAACTTCCTCATACGAACTCGGTTTTCAGTGAAATGAGTTGCGTTAGGATCATTTTTTCGAGACAGACGTGGTTGTTCAAGTTTTGAGCCATTTTGAGAACTTTAATTTTTGAGCTAAATATTGAGCGCTTGATCATTTCTCCCCATTAGAAGCCTTTTGGAACCCAAAAAATACTATCAATTGTTCAATAGGTGAAGGTAAAACTCCCTCACCTTCTTGATCTGCAACCATTTGGCTTTAGAAGGCTATTGTCCCTTGAGTCCCACTCTAAGGTATTCGACATCCCCTCTTTTCGAAGTCCTGGTTCTTTTGTCAAGTTTAGATTCTGTTGAATTTCATTGAGATATTTTGGCGAGAAATCATCTATTGATGGTAGTTGAAGATGCTCTCCTTGATCATCAATCAAAAGAGGCTCAAACAATCTCAAATTCTCAACATTAGCAATAGAGTATATTTGCATATAAGGATGCAAACCAAGCTTAAATGCATTGTTACCAATATTTTCCAGAATTTTAAAAGGACCATAATGAATTGGCTTAAGATTTTTACCCCCCCCCCCCCCTTGAGTCTCTCTTTACTAATATATAACCAAACTTCATCTCCAACTTGAAATTTGTGATCAACCCAGTGTTTGTCATGCTTTGCCTTATAGTTGCTTTGACTTTTCTCAAGTTGTTCCTGCACTGTATGATGTATCAATTGAATTTGCTCTATGAACTTCCTTGCCTTATCGATGTCACTATGACCATTGATGGCAACATATTTCTCAAATATGAAGTCCAATGGCGATCTTTGCAAGTACCCATAACATGCCTCAAATGTCGATGTGTCTGTGGAAGAATTCTTTGCCCTGTTGTATGCATGTTGTATGTAATGCAATTGTTCATCCCACAACTTGGGATGTTTGTTGCAATATCCTCGAAGAAGATGAATAACTATTTTGTTAGCCACCTCGGTTTGTCCATCTATTTGCAGATGAAAGGCTGTACTCTTCTTCAACTTTGTGTTCATCATGTCCCACAAGTTTGACCAAAAATTCCCAACAAATCGAGAATCTCGATCACTTACAATAGAAGTACGAAGACCAAAATGAACCCAAATGTTTTGGAAGAAAAGATGAGTTGTTTGTTTAGCTATAATTTTCTTTTTACATGGTGTTAATATGCACATTTTGCTGAACCTGTCTACAACTACATACAAGTAATCATGACCTTTCCTTGACAATGGAAGATCTCCTACAAAATCCATTGAGATACTTTCCCATGGATGTGAAGGTACCATAAGTGGAGTGTACAATCAAAGTTTCCTATTTCTAGGCTTACTTGTTGCACACAAAGAACATCTTCTTATAAAACAAGAAAAATTATCAAACATGTGTGGCTAATAATAATATCTTTGAAGATTTGTTATTGTCTTGCCTACACCAAAGTGTCAGAAATCAATGAAGCGTGTGCCTCCCTTATGATATTATTTCTTTCTCCCTGTGAAATACACAACTTTCCCAAATGATACAATAAACTGTTATGTACATGATAATCCAACTCTTCAATTTGGTTTCCCTGACTCATGCTTGCATACACATCTTGAAGTCACTATCATTTGCATATTGTTCAATGTAACTTTCATGTAAAACAAAATTATGCTCGAGTATAATAGATAACTATCATTTGCATATTGTTCAATCTAACTTTACAATAGGCCTTGAAATCATATCAACTACCTTATTATAGATTCCCTTTTTGTACTTGATAACCAAATGAAATTGTTGTAGAAAACCCATCCATCTGAAATGTCATGATTGCTGCAACTTTGACTGTGATTGTAAGTACTGCAATGGTTGATGGTCGGTATGGATAACGATCTCCTTTCCCATCAAGTAGTGTTTCCATTTCTTAACACTTTGTACCAATGCGTAAAGTTATTTGTCACAAGTGGGATAGTTAGTTACAACTCCATTAAAAGTTCCAGAATGAAATGAAATGGGTTTACCGTGCTGCACAAGAACTGCTCCCATGGCATAATCACTAGCATCCGTTTGAATCTCAAATGGTTGTCTAAGATCCAGAATAGCCAATAGCAGTGTTGAACTGATATTTTGCTTCAAAGCATCAAATGATTTTTGTTGTACATCTCCCTAATGGAAGACTTTCTTGGTACTTGTCAATGCATGTAATGGAGATGCAATGGAAAAAAAATTAGCAATAAACTTTCTCCAATATTGTGTTGCCCCTAAAAAACTTCTTATCTTTGTAACTGTATTGGGCTTGGGCCAATTCAGAATGACCTCAACCTTAGAGGAGTCTATCTTCAACTCATCTCCTTAGACAATGTTTCCCAAATACACTAAAGAAGTCTTTCCAAATTCACACTTCGACATCATTAAAAACAATTATTCTTTTCTCAAGACATCAAGTACTTTGTTTACATGCATGACATGTTCATCTCTAGATTTGTTGAATATGAGTATATCATCTAAGTACACAATGACAAAGTCATCTAGAAATGGTCTCAATATATCATTCATTACTCTCATGAAAGTAGTTGGAGCATTTGTAAGACCGAAAGGCATAACAAGCCACTCAAACAATCCTTGTTTAGTTTTAAATGCAGTTTTCCAAATGTCCTCTTCAACGATTCTAACTCAATGATAACCACTTCGTAAATATAACTTGATGAAATACTTTGTATACCTCAACTGATCAAGCAAATCATCAATTCTTGGGAGTGGATAACGATTCTTTACTGTGATTTTGTTCTATGCACGAAAATCCACACACATGCGCCAAGTTCCATCCTTCTTTGGCACCAAGACAATGGATGAACCACATGGCAAAGTAGATGGGCGTATGATACCTTTGTTCAACAATTCTTGAATTTGCTTCTTGATTTCCATGCTCTCCATAATCGACATGCGATACATACCAATGTTTAGAAGTGGAACATTCTGCTACAACTATATCTCATGTTGAATTCCCCTCTTGGGAGGTAACCGCTTTGGTTCCCAAAACATCTCGCCATGCTTGCTTACCACATCAAACAAAGCAGATTTCAATTTGTCATCACAACCTTCAAAAGATTCATAACCAATGTCATTATTTTTCTTGATCACGAGAAGCACATCATTTTTACTTGCATTTACTAGTCTCTTCATCTGCCTTGCATTACCCAAAGAAATGTTCAGCCTTTTGCGCTGGGTTCTCACAATGTACTCCACCACCTTCTTGAGCAATAAGTATTTGTTTTCATGGCAATAAAATATTGCTTCCCTATCATACAAATAAGGACTACCCAAAATGATTCCTGAGATGTCAAGTGGAACTACATCTAACTCAACTTCATCAATGAACTTTTCAGTAATGGCAAACTTGAACAAACACTTCCTTGTAAACTGTAATTTTGCATTGTTAACTATCCAACCCAATGGATATGGCTATGATGAGGTACAATTTCAAGGTTGAGCTTTTTGACCAACTCTTCTGAAATTAAGTCTGATTGTGACCCACTATCAAATAATGCATCGATATTTGTATGATTAGAAATTACCCTTACATGAAACATCTCTATTCTTGATTCTTCATTTGGAGTGTTCTTTTCACTGTTGGAGGAACTAGTGCTTGCAACAACTTCTTTCCCTTTTGTGACCATCGCTGACCATGGCTGAAATCATGGTCTCATCACCAGAATCTAAACCAAGGTCGTGTTGTGTGGTAGCAGTCGTTTTTTGTTTTCCTTTATTGTTTTGTTTCTTGGGCCTTTTTTTGGGATGTAATTTCCAATAATGGGCTTCATCATGCCTAGCTTTAGAACAATGTTGGCATATATTTTTCTCCCCTTCTTTCTTCACACTTGCATTCTTCTTTCTCTTCCATTCCCCCCCTTCCTTGCACACAAACCTCGTCTAAATTGCTTGGATTGAACATAAGGATATTATGTTTCAAATAGGAATGTAAATCCCCAATATATTTCAACAGTGTATCTTGGGAATTGAACTTTACTCCTAACAACAAAGCCCTCTTTCTAAACTCCTGGGTAGAGTCTTGGACTGTTTGGCCTTTAAGCTATCTAAAATTCTGCCAACTCATAATGGATTTTTGCATATAGGCTAAAGGGTAAAACTGTCTTTTAATTGCAGAAACAATTTCAACCCAAGAAATGGATATATTACCATGAATTTGCATTTCCTCTTGAGTCTTTGCTTCCCACCAGACTAATGTTGTTGCTTCTAGCCTCAATGAAGCCAACTGGATCTTTATGTCATCTTCTTGAAGGTTCTGAATTCTACAGTATACCTCTAATTGTCGAACCCAATTGTCTAACTTTTCTGTTTTCACTTCACCATTGTAGATGGGAAGTTAAAACTTAATGTCCAATCTGAGTAACGGAGTTTTTCCTTTTGGGGTTTGGGAATGAGTATGGATAGTTTTGGTGGTGGAAGTGGAAGATATTTGAGGTGTCGAGGATGATGAAGATGATGAAAATGGTGGAGATGGAGGTGGTTTCCCTCCATTACCCTTGGAATCCTTCTTATCATATTTTTTTGTCTCTTGAGCTTCTTTCTCCATGTGGAGGTTTAGAACTCTCTCCAACCATTCTAGTGTTCCTTTCTTCATAGAGGACTTTAACCATCTCAATTAAAGTATAGAAAGATTTCTTAAATTCTTCCTCTTTTGAATAAGGACCTTTATGCTCTCTTTCTCTAGACATAATGGTTGTGGATTCAGGCTCAGAAATTGGTACTGCTTGTACCTCTTCAATCTCAGTTGAAGGAAAAAACTTGAGGAGTTTCAAGTGCAATTGGAATTGGAACTTTGGGTGGTGGAGATTGTGGCCTTGTGGCTCTCCTTCTTCTGGGAATTATCTTAGGAGTTGCAACCAACAATTTCCCTTCTCCTCTATGCTAACCTCGTAAGCATCATAATTTTGCAACCATTAAAACCTTACTTTCACAAAACTCAGGCAATCAAGCAAATAAACCTTTGCTCTGATACCAACTTGATTTGTTATTAAATGTTAGTTTTTTTGTGCTAATTTCAATTATAGATTTATAAACACATGCTTGTTCATTGCTTCCTGTACGTAGATTTCCTTAGGTTGTTTGGTGATTGAAATAGGTAATTTTTATCAAGCTTAATGTGATGTTCATGAGCAAAATAGCTTAAAAGAACAATGTTGAACAACAACACTAAAAAGTACAACGAACCATCAATTGAACACCTTAACACAGTGTTTTGATGAAGGAGTTTACCCCTCTTAGGCTACATCTCCTTGGTCCAGCTTCCATGGCTTGGGCCTTTGTATTAGCGCAATATGGAAAAAATGTTGTTTATAAAGCTCTACTTCTCTTGATACCTACACCAATGTGTTCAAAATGTCGAATTTAGCTAGGAACACCTTTTCCTAAGCTCAATTTGGTCGCAAAATGTGCCAATTATGGCTCAAATAATTTTTCCCTACAATTTCTCCTCCAACTCTAGAAGAACTCTAGTTAGGGCCCCTAAATTTGGGGTTGGCGCAAAACATGGTGGAGTCCGCTATATTTCCACTGATTTAAACTTAGAGTTAATTGTAGATTAACTAAATGTTAAACCAGGATTAACTAGAGGATTAGCGCTAATTGCGCGAATAACTCTGACTGTTTTCTGAAATCGCTAGTAGTCTCTGTGGAAGGTTCACATACTATGGTAATCGTTTGTTAGCGTTGGACACCGAGTTAACTCTTTGGTGTGACGTTAACTGTTGTGTCACATTATGTGCGTTCACATAGCTGCGATAACTGTCACAGTTGGAGCCCTGACGGTTATGGTAACCTTAACTACGTTATCTGTTGTGTTCACATATGGACTACACTAACCGTTTGTGGTGTGGTTTTGTGGACGGTTTGCATTTACCCTTTGCGGTGACCATGGGAGCGTTGACATGGGGAGGGCTGGCCTGTAGGCTGACCCTCTCCTAACCGCCAACCCTCATCCTTGTAAAGTTTAAATATAACCGACACACTCTAAGGGTTAAGAACCAATGTAGCAGAGATGGTAGAAGGATTTGGTCGTGGAAGGGAGGTCGCGGGGTCGAACCACGACGCCTTCATAAAATTTTTGTTAAACAACCCTCTACCTAGGTTGTTGGGAGGTGCCATGTGGCGGTCTCTAAGCTTGCCATGTGGCATTCTCTCATTAGTCCAAAATTGAGCAATCAACCTATGCCATGTCACCAATATGAAACCCAATAAGAACATGACACTTGTCACACTGTCATTAGATGTTGACCCTACCTAGTCACTTTCCACGTCAGCAGTATGGATTCTTGACTGTGCAGTGACTAGGCAATTTTTTGCAAATTTCGCCTGTTTAACAAAGCGAATAGAACTCAATGACTTGCTCATACAAATTTGGTTTTTAGTGAAACAAGTTGCTTTAGGATCATTTTGCGAGACAAGCGCGTTTGTTCAGGATTCGAGCCATTCTGAGAACTTTGATTTTTTGAGCTAAATATTGAGCGCCTGATCACTTGAGAGGATTGGACCAGTGGCATATCGACTTGCACTGCCTCCAACAGTGAAATTCCATGATGTTTTCGCTATTTCATTGCTTGAGAAGTATATAAAGGATGTTGATCATGTTATTGATTGGTTTGTATTGTAGGTGGAGCAAGAAGGAGAGTTCCAGCCGGAGCCTTAATGCATATTGCAGCGGAAACATCTCATGCTCAGGAATAGAGGCATAGATCAAGCTAAAGTGCAATGGACACATTTGGGCTTGAAAAAGCTACATGGGAGATGGCGGATCAAATGTGGGCCCTATATCCTTCATTATTTGTCGGTTGAGGCAAAGAACTTTTGGTTTGATGTCGGGTTATGTTTGTCATATGCCTTGCTAATGTTTTGATATTTGTATATGCATATGTATATGGACGTAAATACCACCATGAGCTAACTTATAAAGCTCCAATAAGCAGTATGGTTAATATCTTGTCATGCTATCATGATGTTTTTCTTTTGAGCAGGTTCTTCAATGTATATACTGCAACGCGCTAATTTATAAAGCTCCATAGGTAGTATGTTTGCTTTTCATCGGTTTTGCCGAGGTCTTGGTGTGGTTTACACCGAGAACGGTGTTCCCCAAGGGGGTTCTGTAATAGCCTTGGTGAAAATTTCATGTAATAAAAAGTTAATAAAGGTAAAATAAGACCAAGGTTAAGGGACACCTATTCCAAGTTGAATGATTGGGAAAATATCTCCTAATGGGTATGTTTATGGCTAACGAAATTGACAAAGGCCAAGGCAAATGCATTAAAAGGAAAAAATACATTTTTGTCACATTTATTTACGAAAATAAAAGAAATTAGGAGAAAAGGAAGGTAAAAGGTCACAGGTTGCATGCGAAGAGGAAATTGAAGGAAAATAATGGAAAATGAATAAATGAGAGGCCTCATGCATACAAATGCTTTTGAGGATCAGCTCATGGCTTTTGTCAAGTTTAAGTTTGGAGCTCTCTCATTATTCTCTCAAACTCTTTCACTCTCTTGGTCACTTAGAGTTTTCTTGGAGCACCTCTAATTTGGAGCAAAGGAAAGGGAAGGCAAGGAAAGGAAAGGAAAAGTGAGCAAGGAACAAGGAAATGAAAGCAATATCAAGCAACTTCAGTAAGAATACTCGCAGGTAACCTTTTGCATGTGTGATTTCCTAGCTGGTTTGGATATGCATGGATTTGCATGTTGGTGTATGGTTCTCTTGTTGTAGGTGGCATGGTTTTGTCAGGTTATGACAATGGTTTTCAGCCTAGACTAGCCTTTTTCTAGATGCCATGGTATGTTGGGATGTTTATTTTGGTTTTGGAACTTTGGAATTGCCGGATGGATTTCGGGATCCGGGGCGGAGGTGGTCTCAAGGTTTTTTCCTAAAGGCCTAGGAATCCCTTGACCAATTTTGGTGGGATGCACGGTAAAGCCTGAGAGAGTGGTCTCGGTTTAGGGCCTAGTGATATGGGTTTGGATTGCAGTAAAGCCTGAGAGACAAGGAGACAAAAGTTCCTCAAGAATAGTGATGGATTCCGGATGGCATTCCAAGTTTTGTTCAGCTGTGATCAGAGCATTGGTTTTGGTGTGATCACAGTTGGATGAAGGTGGAGGTGGTTTAACCTCTAGATTCCCTTTATTATTCTTAGATTGGTTGTTCTATGAGATCCAACATTCATGCTTGGAATATGGCATGAGGGTGACTCGCTAAAATAAAGATTTGGTTCAACCATGTCTATGGTCGGGTGGTACGTGGAAGTCTCAGACCTGTTCATAATTGCTTATGATTAATAAAAGCTAAGTTCTCTTACTTTTTCACTGATTTATATGTGGATTTAATGATTGTCATATCTTTGATATTTATATGGTTTTATGCTGGTTATAAGCATGATTGAATGATTGGTTCATGTCATGGTTATTTCATATATTTACTTGTAAATGTTAAATGGATGGATTCAAGACCTAATTGAAGATGTGGTAGTTCAATGGAGAAAGAGGTGATCCTTCTTGTTATGTTTCATAAGTTATTTAAGTCATTTATGCTCTGTCTTGTATCCTAGACCCGTAGGTTGCATTGATGCCAAGTGTTTAACATAATTTCAGTCCCAGTTGGGATGCTCAGTTCTAGTCTTGAGGGTGATTTTGATTGATCAACATGGTTATCATGTTCTTAATGGTTTTTGAAACTTACAACAAGTTATGGGCAGAGGCCAAGATTCTGGGCTAGAAAAGTGGTTGAAATCCTGGGGTCATTGGCACAGAATTGGCAATTCTAGACCAAAGTCGCTGGCAGGTAGGTTCGTGAGAGTGACTTTAGGTTGCTAGACGCTCCTTGCCCATACCATGAGAGAAACTGAGGCCTAAGAGTTACATAATAGCGGTGAGATTGAGGGATAGGCTGTCTGAGTGGCTGACTTGTCTCCTAAGGGGTCCGTTGATGATGTCTGATGACTGTATGTAATGTTTCGTCGATTCCACTTCCTTAAGGTGACATAGGAGGTCGAATATGACTGTAGTAGCATCTCTCCTCATGTTTACCCCGATTGGCATGGTTACTTTGGGTAGACCTGGGAGGGGGTGTACAATCATTATCTTTGAGATTGTATGCAAAGGTGAATTATGTTGTTGGAGTACATTCCCATAGAGGAGCATGATGCTGACTTTTTGATAAAGGCATTGTCAAGATGTAAATTCAAGTTTCAAGGAGATAGGATCAGAGTAGCTGATAATCCCTTTGTTGTTGAGAGAGAGTGTTAAAAATGACAACAAGAAATTCCAATTTAATTTGTCCTTGAATTCAATTGTGAATTAAAATCAAATTCTATTACCATACCAACTTGTAAATAGTTAATTAAGTTAAATTGACTCAATTGACTTAGGAAATTCGAGTTGGAAGTCTATCTAGAGTCATGTAGAGTGAGCCCTAAATTTTAGGGGTCCATGTTGAGTTCTTTGGAGTTGTAATTAAATAACCCGGTCTAACTGAGTTATTATAACTTTTGGAGGAACTAGTAAGGGTCTAGTAGTGAGTTAGTGCACCAGAACCACACCAACTAACTGAAGATTCACTCGTAGATAACTCATCCCTGTAAGTTCATAGAAGACCTAATTGAGATTAGAGTGCAAGGACAGTGTACTACCAATTGTATAATTTTCCGAGTTCTACAAACGGTGTACACAATCAGTTGAGGACCTAAGTTTGGATTGTGCAGTTATGGAGGAAGGATTTCCCAATTAAATATGGGTCGATTCTCTCGGGAATTGTGTAAGGAAGTAGGGGCTTGACACACAACATAATTGACTAAGTGTTGGCTTGAGATGACTTGTGAGGCAGAGAGTTAGATCATACTTGTGCATGAATTATTCTAGCTATAACAAGCATTACATTTTCTTCTCAGATCTTCTCGTTAATGCATTATAAATAGTCGGGGTTTTGAGCAGTGACTTTCCCCAAAGAAATATTGTGTTATGTGCGATTGATATTCTTTCTCTTTTTTATTACTGTTTTTCACCGATCATTATTGGTTTCCGTTGTAAAGAGTATAGTAGATTCTTGTCTTATGTTTTAGTATATCACATGAACTATTGAATCTACAAAAAAATCTACAAGGTAATGCTCTAATTTACATACAATATAGCAAATTAGAAACAAAATTCAATATATATCAAATTACAGTTAAATTGAATATGTTTGGGGAATTGAACACCCACAACCATACCAAATGCTAGAGCATAAAAATGGAGCAATCTAAAAAATTAGATAATATTTATCTTTTTAGAATAAAACTTGTTGAGCCAAGAGGCTCATACTACAACCTAGTATGAGGGGATATGTAAGTTTGTCCCCTTTAAAATAAAAATAAAAAATAAAAATTATGTTCTAAATAGAAAATAAATGAATATGCTCTAAAGTAATTAGAAGTAAAAAAAAAATGTGTGAACTAGATGTTTAAATCTTATACTTTTCAAAAATATTTCAGCGAGAGATTTAAATAAACTATTTGAAGATCTATGTTAATTAATCTATTTGAAGATCTATGTTAATTAATTTATGTCGATGCCAACTTCATATATATCTATATATAGAAAAAAATTAAGTTTTTATGGTTAAAATTTTTATTTGGTTCTATATATACTCTATTTAGCATTCAAAAATACAATTTAAACAATTAAAAATAACACATTGTATTTTGCACTCTAAAAATTTGATTTTCTAGACTCATGTTAAATCCCTACTTAATTTTTATCCCTTAAGCTCATGTTAAATTCCCACTTAACATGAATAAAATTGTACAAAATAACGATAGTACAAATCCTCGGCCATACATATAGACATATCTGTAGACAACACGTGCTATCCAAAACTCCATATATCGTGATACGTGTCCTCATCACTACGTCATGGTGGATCAAACAAATCTATATAATCTTCCCAAAAAAACTCTCCGTGCTAGCGCCCGCTCCGCAAATGGGGCTTGGAAACCAACTCGTCATCTTAAAAAAAAAAAAAAAACCAAACAATATAGATATTAAAAAGAAGAACAATACAATCTAATTTCTTTGTTTCCCACCATATAATACCGGAGTCATGCGAAGGAAGGAATTGCCTGGACGGCCAAAAGTGGCAGGAATCCAAGCAAAAAAATTTCAAAAAATCTTGTAGAAACGGAATCCGGGCAAAAAAATTTCAAAAAATCTTGTAGAGACAGTGTTGAATCGTGTTTTTGATGGTGGAAATGAATTCAACACCATTAAAAATATCTAGAACACCTAAAATGTTGAAGTTTAATAATTATAACTTAGATTTACAAAAATCCTTACCAAATTTTCTCTAAATATACCCAAAATTTCCATAATTTTCCAAGCCCTTCCTCCAACTAATTAAACTACAGTTATATACGGCCCAATTTTCCAATTTATTTTTGATTGCTCCTCCCTTTATCCCTATCCACGCGTTTTCTTACCAACTTGGGGTATGCTGGTATACAAAAACAAAAACTTGATTAATGTGAAGTAAAGGTTAAAGGAAAACCAACCTCTTGCGTTTAATATAAACGCGAAATACACAAACGTTGTGAACAATGGATGATTTGATTGCATAGGCAGCTAAAAATCTGAAAAAGGAGGACCACTGCAGGCGGACGTGAAAAGAGGTTTCAATCGCGTTTATATTTGGCTCCTACGTTACGAATGGAATGAAGAGATTTTAGTTTTTGCTCGCGTACCCAGTTTTCCCTTTTTCATTTCCACCCCTAACACTCCCCTTTCCGCGGGGATCGTTAAGGTTTCGGGGTTCTTTGCCTGCAAAATTAAGGGATTTTTTCCTCTCCTTTTCCGCCACTACCAGGTGAGTTTTCATATTCATCCATTATTTCTTCGGTGAAAATTCTGAAAGAGTCATTGGTTTGTGTTTTTTTGGTACAATTTCTTCACTATTGCCTGCGAGGGCTTGTACGATACTGTCAAGTCATTATTTTTTCTGCCAGGGTTCCAGCGATCTGAATTTCCTTTTCCTTTTGTAGTTCTTATATACATAGATAATAAGTCCCTCCGTTTAAATCAGGGTTTCTGAAATTTTTGGTCAGATTATTGCAGAACATAAGCTATTTTTAAGACTCTCCATGCTCACGTTTTACCTCAATTTACCAGGACCGTTTTCCTGTGTTTGCATGCTTATTTCTGCCTTTTTTTTCTCCAATTCACGTAAATCATAGTAAGTTTGCCACTGTAGATGCTACTTTTTATTTTATTTTATGAAGTGAAGAGTATACTTCTTTCCTAGCAGTATGTAAGATAAGAACGAAGTATGATTTAACTCTATGAAACATTATAGCGCTACCCCTTCGCGCCCATATTTTCTCCAATTGGTTATTTCCAACTGAAAATTAGTTAGTTGAACTGTATGAAACATTATAGTGCAACCCCTTCGCGTCCATATTTTCTCCAATTGGTTGTTCCCAACTGAAAATTAGTTAGTTATGTGTCGGATTGTTCAACTGCAGCGTTTTTGCTGAAACTTTGTGGACAGGCGTGAGTTCTGGGTCTGTTTCAAAGATAAATACATTTACCTGCCCATGAGATAAGAGGTGATATTATTTTAAACAACCTCTATAGCCTTGGAACATTCATAGCTAACAATCCTTAAGTTTAACCCTCAAAATTTATCTTCTAACCCTGTTTAGAAGGAAGTTGGTCTATACTGTGACACCCATATCAACTGTTACAACTGCTCCACATGAAAGTGTTTAACGCTCTTAACAACTGCCAGCATGTCTGAAACTGACACCACCACTGTAAGCATTTATTTTAAACGCTTTTTTCCTACTGGAAATGTGGAATTCAAGGTTACTGGTCAGTTACTACTGCCCTGGAAAAGATGATAACTGCAGAGGCCAGTTGTTTATGCTAATGAAATGCTAAATACTTATCCCCGCAGTTGATGGATATGGAGTCTGCAGTGCTCCTATTACTTTGATTTGTCTTACAAATGCAGTTTGATTGATATTTGTCATTATATCTTAATTTCAATTATAAACTTTCTTTATTCCTTGTAAATAAAAATCAAGTTAGAGGTGTTATCTATTTTAGAATTGTAAATTCAGTTCGTTTGTGAGAAAAAAAGAAGGCTTAATTATAAAGTGAGTCGTGATCTCATAAATTTATGATTAATTCAGATGTTTATTACCTGTATATCTAAATATAAATAACACTGAGGCAAAGACAAAGGTATGCATCTTTCTAGTGGTGTGATTTTTTGCAACTGTAACTTTCGTTGTTTTTGTTTTCGAATTATTTATGTTTTTGCCAGTCCTTGGATCCACAGTGTTAAATATTCCAGACTCCTGCTTTCAAGGTATGATGGGTGTATAAGCCTGTGAGAAGGTCCTTGTAAAATATTCTTACCCTGAATTGAATGGCAATTCAAATGCTCCAAATGAATGTTTCTTAACTTTGAATTTGTGATGTCCTCAATGAATTGAGGACCAATGGACTTAGTATCCTATCTGCCCCTGTAGGCTTTAGTCCCCCAAAAAAGGGGATAAAACCCCAAAACCCCTATTGTGGGCGAGTTTTGGGTAAGTTGGGTGAAAAACCCAAAATTGGGACTTTGAGTATGACCTTGTAAAATATTCTTACCCTGAATTGAATGGCAATTCAAATGCTCCAAATGAATGTTTCTTAACTTTGAATTTGTGATGTCCTCAATGAATTGGGGACCAATGGACTTAGTATCCTATCTGCCCCTGTAGGCTATAGTCTTTCAAAAAGGGGGATAAAACCCCAAAACCCCCATTGGTGGCGAGTTTCGGGTAAGTTGGGTGAAAAGCCCAAAATTGGGGCTTTGAGCATGACACAGTCAACCACTTAAGAAAGTAAGACCCCTCATAGAAGTTTATAAATTAGGGAGGTTTGGATTAACTTGGAGGCATTAAATAGTCTTTCAAAAAGGGGGATAAAACCCCAAAACCCCCATTGGCGGCGAGTTTCGGGTAAGTTGGGTGAAAAGCCCAAATTGGGGGTGAAAAGCCCAAATTGGGGCTTTGACACAGTCAACCACTTAAGAAAGTAAGACCCCTCATAGAAGTTTATAAATTAGGGAGGTTTGGATTAACTTGGAGGCATTAATTGTGGATCACTTCCTCTGTTTTTGAGCTTTGGCTTGGGTTTTAAGACCCCTTTACTCATGCCCATTTCGATGGTGAAAGATTCCACCCTAATTTGGGTTTGCTTCTCTTTTCATCTCTATTCTGTTGCAGGAAGTCTTTGTAGGATAAGTGAATTCTCTAAGCTTGGTTTCCTCTATTGAAAAGTTTGTGTTTAGAGAACTCTCTTCACTTATGTGCAATTCACAGGGTACTTCTTGAGGCAACAAGTGGGTTTTTAACATCTTTCTATAACAATGTGACCCTTGGGTGCGACCTTTTGTGATAGCGAGTCATTTGGCCTGAGTCAGCAAGTCATCCATGTTTCGTTCTTCAGATAGCGAGTTCATTTGGGCATCATTTCCTGAGTCAGCGAGTCATCGATGCTTCAGTCCTGAGATAGCAAGCCTCTATATCAATCTTGACCCCGTGGAATTTGAGACTTGTTGAGCACACGAAATCTTTTCTCAAACAACGGGGAATTATAATATATAGAGATGTCACTTGTTGTGTCTATGAAGGTTTGTGTCTTTCTGGGCAGTTTGTGTGAAGGACTTAGGCAGAGTGCATACCTAGATTAGTACGCATCAGAGCAAAGTCCATATTGAGTGACAATTTGAATACAAGTCCCTATAATGAAATAAGGAAGAAATCCGCAAAAATTATGAGTTTGTACGGAGTTTCAACGGGCTATGTCATATAGCGTAGCAAGAATCCACAATTGAGGGAGGATCACAAAACTATTCAAAATCGATCGTGTTGGATTCCTGAGATGTCGTAAACTCAAGCCAGGATTGTAACTACTTTGGAGGGATTGGTAACTAGTTAGTGGGGTTCAATCGTTGAGGTGTCTAAAGTTAAGGGTTAATAATAATTTAGGATTATTACATAGTGCATAAAGAATTTGTGGCAAAATTATATTAGGATTATTACATAGTGCATAAAGAATTTGTGGCAAAATTATATAAGGACTCATGATTATTCAGTGAATAGTTTATGTGTGGGGACAATGCGCTAGCATAACAATTGGATATCGGAATACCTAGATCAGTTGACAATTTGAATACAAGTCCCTATAATGAAATAAGGAAGAAATCCGCAAAAATTATGAGTTTGTACGGAGTTTCAATGGGCTTTGTCATATAGCGTAGCAAGAATCCACAATTGAGGGAGGATCACAAAACTGTTCAAAATCGGTCGTGTTGGATTCCTGAGATGCCGTAAACTCAAGCCAGGATTGTAACTACTTTGGAGCTAGTTAGTGGGGTTCAATCGTTGAGGTGTCTAAAGTTAAGGGTTAATAATAATTTAGGATTATTACATAGTGCATAAAGAATTTGTGGCAAAATTATATAAGGACTCATGATTATTCAGTGAATAGTTTATGTGTGGGGACAATGCGCTAGCATAACAATTGGATATCGGAACCTTAGGCAGAGTGCATACCTAGATCAGTACGCATCAGAGCAAAGTCCATATTGAGTGACAATTTGAATACAAGTCCCTATAATGAAATAAGGAAGAAATCCGCAAAAATTATGAGTTTGTACGGAGTTTCAACGGGCTTTGTCATATAGCGTAGCAAGAATCCACAATTGAGGGAGGATCACAAAACTGTTCAAAATCGGTCGTGTTGGATTCCTGAGATGCCGTAAACTCAAGCCATGATTGTAACTACTTTGGAGCGATTGGTAACTAGTTAGTGGGGTTCAATCGTTGAGGTGTCTAAAGTTAAGGGTTAATAATAATTTAGGATTATTACATAGTGCATAAAGAATTTGTGGCAAAATTATATAAGGACTCATGATTATTCAGTGAATAGTTTATGTGTGGGGACAATGCGCTAGCATAACAATTGGATATCAGAACCTTATAAAGTATTATGTTCGATGAATAGTTTATGTGCGGTTTATGTGGGGACAATGCACTTGGATATTGGAACTTATATTGTTTACCTTTTTGTTGCACTATCAAGTATTGTTTAATTTGTTGGATTGTTAGGGGAATTATTGTTAATTGCAACTGCAACAAATGTGCAATTGGAAATGTATGTGAAATCCTCGATATTTTGTAAATAATTACCCTAGGCCATTATAGTGGTATCAGAGCACAAGCATCTTGCTAGCTCGTGGAGAATGGTAGTTTATGCTTCTTGAAGACACCAACCACACCACTATAAGAAGGAGAAGGAATAACCATCACTTCATTATGGGGGACAAAGTAGAACGTGACCCTAGAGAACGCATCAGAGCAAAGTCTGGAGAGTGAGTGATAATTCGAATACAAGTCCTTGTAACGAAATAAGGAAGAAATCCGCAAAAATTCTGAGTTTGTATGGGGGTTTGATGAGCTTTGTCATATAGTGTAGCAAGAATCCACAGCTTATGCAGTATCAAAAAATTGTTCAAAGTCGGTCTTGTTGGATTCCTATGATGCTGTAAACTCAAGTCAGGATTGTGATTGCGATTGCGACTGCTTCGGAGGGATCGGCAACCAGATAGCGGGGTTTAGCAACCCTTGGTCTGTAAGGTATATGGTCATATTCAATCGCTCAGACGTCTAAAGTTCGAGGTTAATAAAGTTAGGATTATTACATAGTGTGTACAGAATCTATGGCAAAATTATTTAAGGACTCGTGGTTATTCGGTGAATAGTTTATGTGTGGTTATGTGTGGGGATAGTGCGCTGTCATAACAATTGGATATCAAAACCTTATAAAGTGTTATGTTCGGTGAATAGTTCATGTGCAGTTTATGTGGGTTCAATGCACTTGGATATTGCAACTTATATTGTTTACCTTTCTGTTGCACTATCAAGGGTTTAATTTGTTGGATTGTTAAGGGAATTATTATTAATTGCCACTGAAACAAATGTGCAATTGGAAATGTATGTCAAACCCTCGATATTTTGTAAATAATTACCCTATGCCATTACAAAATTGAATGGCAATTCAATTTCTCAATCCAATAGCATGTTTCTTGCCAATGGTGCAAAGATGTATATCTCATTATAAATGAGGAGATCAAAATCCAATAAAGCTCCCTTCAACTGATCCATAGAGAATGGATTGGGAAAAGTTCATGCCCTAAAAGAAAATAAAAAATCTTAAAAGATTTCTGTTGCTGGTTTGCTTGTGTTCTAATTCGGTCAACCACTAGCCTAAGAAACAGGAAACCTCAACTAGGGGCCTATGCATGTATCCCATGTATTAGACACATACACGCTAGAACATGTGCCCTGGATGTGCCTGACCCTAAGAAAACAGGTCGGTGCCAGATACATGCCCTAGAAGTATGACCCTAAAAAAATAGGGCATGTGCCAGACATGTGCCTAGAAATGTGACCCTAAAACACAAGACATTTGCCAGACACATGTCAGACATGTGCCCTAGAAGTGTCCCGTGTGTCCTACTCTACAAAATGTTTTTTCATCAGTATTTTCCTACGTCCAGCTGTAGGGAAAGAGCTCTCACAGTCTCTCATTGTGCAGGTGAAGGGTAAAATTGAGATTTGAATTGATTCCAAGTGTTTTGTAAATGTTCTAGTTTCTAAAATAATTTGAGCCGTTATGTTTAATTTCAGTATTTGTAATTGTATTTTTAATATATGTACATATATATAAAATGTGCCCCCCATGTCCTCTTTCTAAGGTTGATGTGTCCTGTGTTGGATACTTGTATTTTTGTGTTCCCTGTGCCCCATGCCCTTGTGTCATGAATTAGCTGCTAGCAAGTTGACATCTGTACAATTGGCACCAAGTGAATATCACAAGTCTGTCAACCTATGTTACCAGATTTGTGGGGCTGGGATTTTGGATCCACGGATTGGATATGGATTTGCATCTGGATTTATTAGGATCTGCTCTGTAGCACACTTACTTGGTATATGTGAATTTTGAAATGCTGACACTGTGTAATCAAACTCTAGATTATTAAATTCCTATTGTTTGGCCCCGGATGATTTATGTGATTGAATTCGTAAATCCAATGCATGTTAGAAATGAATGATTATTAATACTTGACCTATGATGAGTGATATGTTATGTTATAAAGGAATGTTTATTAAACAGTTTGGACCCCCTTAGTTTATGTTTATAATTTCTATAACAGTTAAATGTTATATTTTAACTATTTAATAATGGTAAAAGTTGAGAAACTATATAATTTAATTTGTATATAATAATGTATGTTTTACACATAAATAATATGTTAATAACAAGTTTATGAATCTAATATATAAATTATTTTATATAAATGTTACATATTACAGATATACAAGTTATACCAGTGTTGATAATATTGTCAATATATTGGCTATCGCTATATTTTCCAGTGTGGAAAAAGTCTGCAAAAAATCCCGATTTAATCCTAAAAAGAATGCGATTTTTTAAACTAAATGATTTAATCCCCCGAGTTTTTGGCGACTTTTTCAGAAACGAAAAAATCGCGATTTAATCGTTATACTCCCGATTTAAAGTCGGCATCCCTCCCAGGCTGCGGATAAAGAGGTCGCAAAGGCGAAAATGATATAATTTTCTGTTGTTTAATCTTAAGGCATAGAGTGGAATCTTTCAAACATAGTCCTAGAAATTTGATGATAACGTTGTGCTGTGCAATTTGTTTTGTTGTTGAATCTTAATTTCGAGCATTATAGTTGGTTGGTGTTACTAAGAAAATTCATTGCTTAGTTGCTATATTCTGTTGAATGTTGAAACATATACGGCTATTATTGGTTTGCTCTTGCTAGATGTTATGTCTGCAAAACAATAGGGATCTATATGAGATGTGCAAAAAATACAGAGGAGACATTAGCCAGAGGCTAAGCTGTCAGAAGGTTGCTATAAGAAACTGAGAAGATTATGAAAAAGAAGTGCATACCTACCTCGACGAGCATGATTGTGAGACATAAGAGCAAGAGGACAAGGAGTATCTAGATTAGCAAGGAAGTGTAAATAGCTGAAGAACATTCCCAAGAATCAACACTGTTATGATCATATTTTTTGTGGATAATGTTGAAAAACGTTGGTGATAAAATTCCCTTAGAATGCAGACTGCAAGAGTGTAACATGCTTTTAGTGATCTCATTCACATGTAAAGAATGACATTGTAGTAAAACACTATAAACACCTCTAAACTATGACTTCGACTCTAGATGTTAAAAAAATTAAAAAAATGAATAATTTTGTGTTATTTTAATTTTGCTGATTTTTTGCCGATTTTTTCAAAAAACTCCCGACTTTAACGAGTTTTTCAACTTTTGGACCCTTGCCGAATTAATCCCGACTTCGACTTTTTCCACATTGATATTTTCAGAAAAACGATATATTGTTGAGTAAATATTGGCTAAATATGTTGAAAATATCTGCTATGTTTAAATATCTGAAAAAATTGATCTTTTATGTTTGTTGATATTTTCGCCGATATTGCCGACAAGATGTTTTCAGGACCCTCGCCCATATTTTGCAGATACCAATATTTTCAACACTGAGTTATACTGTATATTTTTTTTTGAAATTTTTATACAAGTTTTATTTAAAAAAATTATATATATTGTTTGTACTTTCCGTGTCCCTGCCATATACAGAGTCCAGACAGGTTTTTTCAAAAAACTGGTGGATACATATCTGTATCCGGACCTGAATCCTGGTAATGCAGATGTCAACACCATAGGATGCCCAATTCCTTTATTATCTCGTCAAAGGTTCACCTATTTGCATTCAGTGCACTTACTTCGTTACAAGCCATCTAGTTTAACAGTCCATTTATCCATACCATGAAAGCATTTTTTATCAATAGTTGTAATTTTCACAGGTGGCTGAGCGTGTTGAGCTTATGATCATTAGTGCACTCTCTTTGGAATGATTTCATTTGCAATAATAGTATTCTAAGTGTCCAGAATAATGTGGTATTTATAGAGTTTCGATGCAAATTGGCATGTCCACTTATTTTGGGAGTTGTTCTCTGATATTGTGCAGTTTTTTCAGGAATCAAGAGGCAGCACAGCATGGCAGACAACAATGTAAATGAAATCATAATTGCTGAAAGAGATCAAGGTGAATGTTCAGATGCAACTGTTGAGATAAAGGTTAAAACACTGGATTCACAGACGTACACTTTAAGAGTCGATAAATGTGTAAGTATTTTATTTTCTGGTCATTATTTATCTTAATTTTAATTTGAGTTAAAAATTGGATATGACCACACTAATTATGAATTCATTAAGCTCTGAATGCTGATGTTCTGCTACAGCTTTTATTATAGCATTCAGAAAAGAAATGGGCAAAATGGCAGAAACTTTAGAATGTTATATATATTCATATACATTTTTTTTTCTCTATCTTACTTTGAGTTGCTCACTCTGTGATATCATTCTTTTTGGTGGAGTTTTATATTTACACCTTTCTGCAGTGAAGATATTTTTAATAGTTTTCAAATAGTTACATTGATGGGAAGTTTGTTATCTTGTCTCTAATAAGTTCTATATGTTATATCTTTTTGTAAGTTGATTTGTGTTACTTCAAAATATCCAATTACATCAATCTTTCCATCACTGATAAGCTCAATACACAGCAATACATTCACTACCTTCCTGGTATTACTACCTAGCCCATACATTACTTTTATCTTGTGTAATGAATCTGGAAATGATCATGGATCCCTCCCAGGATCCTTTTTTCTTGTGGACAGCTATCCACCCTGATGAATTGTCAGGAGCAGATGTAGATGGTACAATAGTATTGTTTTCTTGATTCAACTCCAATACTAGGGGTTCTACATTTGTAGCTGCTTCCTTATCACTATCTGAGTGATCTTATTCATGGAAGTGTTTGTGTTCACTTATTGACGAAGCTAAAACCATACTTGTGTCTCCTGTGGCTTTGTTCGAGGGGTGGACCCCAACATCCGTAGGATGTAATGGCACTGCATGTGTGGAGCTGAATCTGAAGGACTTGAATTATCTGTAGAGGTTTTTTGGTGTTGAGAGTTATCTGGCTGGTGTGCTGCAGATTTCTTAGATTCCTTGGAAACTTTTGGGTCTTTCCATCGTCGCGGTCTATTCTTGGTAGCCAGAGGGGTAGAGCGCCCTTGAGATGAAGGGCAGACATTCAAAAGATGATCTGATTGTTGACAAATCCTGCATAAGAAAGCCATATTTCCATAATCCAACAATTGTGTATAAGTCAGGCCTTTCTAGTGAAGAAGGATTTTATTCGGCAATGCAACAAAGAGATATATTTCTACACATGCGGGCAAATGTAACAATACCCTTCTCCATCTTGTTTGTGTCTACCTTGATGAAACAACCGATTGAGTTACCCACTTCAGCTAAAATATCTGGATGCAACAGATGAAGGGGCATATTTGGGAGCCTAACTCAAATGGGCGTGGGCAAAGATGGCATAGAAAGAGGGTTAAAACAATAAAAATATGACTTCATGCAAAGCCCAACTTGATCCCAAAACTAGGGTCCTTTGTTAAAAACCTTATCTTTGCCCTTCATATCCTTAAATTTCACCACAAAGAAACCTTTAGAGCAAAAGAACAAATCTACATTCCGTGTCTAGGTCGGATGGACCTCGCCCCGAAGCACATTTATTGATGGCCATAACTCGTTAAAATGGAAAATAACAACATGCAAGCCAAAATCCATGCTAGAATCATAGCAGATAGGGTGATCTACTTTAATAACATGGATATCTTTTGCTTGATCCACAATGAAAGCTTTAAAGTAGGACTTGAGAGTTCTTTATGTGTCAGAGGATTGGGCCCTGGCTTGATGGCATCCTTAAAGGATTTTGGTTGGGATGAGGACACACCCCAAACTTTAGCTCCTCTTCTTATTCTTGATACAAGATAAATTGAGGCATCCTTGGTTATGCCATACTTGCTAAGAGACTTTTGATCCTGAAGCTGTCGTCCTTCGTGAAGGAGCCATATATTTTCATATAGCATTCTTACCCTTTCTTGGAGTTTGGCTGCGAGTGAGGAGACAAGATCTAAGGCTTTGACCTGCCAATAGAAGGATCCCCTTGTGATTGGTCTCACAAAGACTGTGAAATTGTCCATATCTAGGTTGAAAGGACCCACATGTGGATGAGGGTTTTTAGGCACAATATATTGATTTTTATGAAGCCCATCCCTGGATCTCAAAGACTAGACTTCATGATCTCTGGTGCAAAAATCATCATTCCTCCACAACAAGTGAGAAGCTTCAAATTCCATTGGGATCGCGCCACAAGTGACCCCATAACATTTCCATTGTCAACTAGGAGACTATCCATAGTACATCTCGCGATTTCCCGTTGTTCTAAAGTGATTATTCCCTAAGAGATTACCCCCTTCATGGATAAACGAGGGCTTCTTGTGACTCCCACTCCCATCATCGTCGTTGTTGTGGTTGTTCATCTGGTGCCAAAGTAGATCCGACTTGCAAAACCCTAGCAAAGCGACTCTGTAGAGCTTACGGAATTTTAATTTAATTATCATTCCTATTTGATATATATTTGAATTGCTCCATAAAATACATTTGCTCTATAGCAGAAAGGACATTATCTTTTGTTTGTTTGTTTGTTTATCCTTTTAAATCATGTTCTTTCAAATATGAATTGGCTTGTAAAATGCATTTTTAAAAATTTAGTCATCATCAATTTAAGTTTTGAGATACCCTTGAAATGATGTTGTTCCTGTGATTTATCTGTGTTGAATCCTGATGTAAAATTTCGATCCTCTTTATAACAAGATTCAAGTTTGATATTATAGGTTGAACATTTGGGTAGGATGTTATTCTAAAAAGCATATGTTTTTCTTTTAGGCTGAATTTCATTCTAGACGTAGTTAGACACATTATATCTTTGTAGACTAGAAGAAGAGAATTGAATGATATTCTCTTCCAATTTATTTTGTCTAGGCACTTTCAAGAAAGAATGGAGTTGCATTTTGACTTAGGTCATTTAGGGCTTTAACAAGATAGCTTGATTGCTCTTTTCATATTGCCACTGAGTACAAGAATACTGGACAAAGAAAGTTAGTAACTCAAACCACAAAATAGTTAAAGGTAGGCATACTATCTATGAACCAAATAAATTAAAAGGTAGGTGTTGTCGCCTGAAGTGTACACCTAAGGCACAATGCTTTGAACACGGGCAATCACTCTAAATCCCTATTCACTCCATTTAGACTCTCTCCTAGCTAAGTCAAGGGGGGTAGTCCCTAAGAATGATAAATGAAGGAAAACTTGTTGCAACAAGTCGAGGAGATTAAAGGGCAAGGCAATTATTATTAGAGTAACTTGATTATTAATTAGAGCACGATTTAAGAGTTTACGAGCAATGTTTTAAAATGGATTCAATTAGGATCAATGGGGGCAAATATAAGATTAAATATGACAAACCAATGCCTTTGCAATGCTCAACGGAAATTTAGAGATTTGCAAGTAAATAGATGTTCAAGTTACAATAACAACAATGCTCAAGAAGTGTTAGCGCAAAAGAAATGACACTATCAAATATGAGCAGATAAAAATAATTTGCACAACAGAATTAACTTGTACATTCAAGTAAATGCTCAAGATAAGAATGACGGTGTAAATAAATAGTGAGCAATATAATAAAAAATGAGTACAAGGACAGCGATACAATATTCAATGTTTTAAAACTTCGACTCGGGTTCAGAACTGACCAATGGTTGGCTCTGATTCCTACTCTGACTTGGTATTGACTCGGCCGGTTTGATTTCAATGACTCGGTCGTTGTAAAAAGTACATTAAATATCTATTTTTTTATGAAAAAACATAATTTTAAAGATTTTCATTCATGTTTCCAAACACAAAGCATTAGAATATAGAGAGAAGACAACACACGATCAAAGTAGGATCATGAATATATACATTATATCAAAATGGCACCCAATGCATTGTCTAATACGTACATGATATAGAGATCAAAACAAAAACACATAATCAAGGAGGCTCTAAATGGCATCTAGAACAAAAGTAAACTATAAAACATCACTAGTCACCAGTGCTACTGGCAATTGCTAGAGAAGCCAACATAATCTGGCTCAGACTCTAAATCAAATTCAAATAGGGAAACCCATGGCTCCTTCTCCTCATCACCATCTGTAGAAGTAGTAGCACTAGCAGCTGCAACAACTGTATGCTGATATAGATGAGATATGCGCTTCTGTCGTGGCTGAGTAAAGGAAATGCTTGTAATTGGAGGACTTGGGGCTGGGCCTGGTACAAGTGGATCTGCTTTCAACTGAACATTATGTTTAACATCAACTTCAGCTAATGCCTCTCTCTGTAAATCCAAATCAATACCAAAATACTCTTCAAAATCAAACTCTACTGGATGACTCTCCACTACCCAATCTGATGCTGGATCAATATCTTCCAACACAATGGGATTTGTATCAGGTCTTTTGTTCAACAATTGGTTGTGTCTTAGTCGGAGGTTGTATTGGACATAGACTAGATCATTTAACTGTTTTTGTTCCAAACAATTTCTCTTCTTTGTGTGAATCCTCTCAAAGACAGACCAATTGCACTCACACCCAGTAGCACTACAAGTTTGACTAAAAATACAGATTGCAAACTTCTGCAATTGAGGACAATGGCTACCAAATGCCTCCCACCATTGTGCTGCAAAAAACATAGTTGTGTAATGAGTTAGCTCAACAAATTATATCCAACTTTCAAATTATAAACAATTTAACAAAATAAGAATTTGAAAATTGAAATTGTTTGTTTACCTGGCTCATTTGTTCCCCTTACAATCCTTGCTAGGTTCTTGCCAAAGGTACTTGTGGCTCTGCTGAAACAAGTGATCCGTCGGTGTATCTCCCGTTGATCACTCTCCTTAGGGATCATGCAGTTAATGCAATAAATCGATCCATCTCTAACCTTCCCAGTCAAATCGTCTGGCTCCAGAGCTTTATAATGATACCTTGGGTTCAGAAAAAACCCAACTGCATGTATAGGGCGATGGAGTTGATTGTTCCATCTTTCATCAATGATTGCCTAAATGGGCCCATACCTAGCCACTCTATCCTTTTATACTGCCTTTATTTGCTCCTTTGCTTGATCCATAGCCTCATAAATGAAGCCCATAGCCAATCTTTCCCCATCCACCAACCACAACACCATAACCAGTGGCTCAACAACCTTCACAATCTTTGCTGCCTTTTTCCAAAATATTTCTTCATTAACTTTCTTTTTCACATCTTTGTCATCCTATTTAGACCATTGACATTTGGAAAACACCCTTTGCAAGTTTCTATGTTGGGAAAGCATGGATTGCAATGTTAAAACATGAGTTGCAAATCGAGTGATTGCAGGCCTAATAATATCCTTGCCCCCTGTGTGTTTCCTCATCAGGCTCAAAATCCATGAGTGATTGTAGATATATTTTGTTATGCTTTTGGCATGCTCTACAGTGTTCTTGACCCAATCTATTTTGCCAATATCTTCAAGCATGAGGTCTATGCAATGTGCAACACATGGGGTCCAAAAGAACATAGTTAGAGGCATTATCTGTGATGATTTGAACAACATTAGCCACCCTTTTCAACAACCTCATCCAAAAGATGAAACAACAAGTGTGCATCTTTAAGCTTATCAGATGTATCAACTGATTTTAGAAACATGGTTCCCTATGGGCAAAAATAAGAAGTTTATGATGGTATGGTTCCTTTGATTAGTCCATCCATTTGACATGATGGTACATCTTGTTTTTGCCCATGAGCGTTTGAAATCTTTCAAATATTTATCAATGGAGGAAACTTCTTTCGCAAAAGAGATCCCCTTAACTCATGCATAGTTGGGCCTTTGAAGCCCTTTCCAGCAACAAATATGGCATCAAACATAGGTTCATAATGTGGTGAACGAGAAGCATTGAAGGGGATATCAAAACCATACCACCATATAGCTATGTAATCACAAGCAATCTCTCTTAATTCTTTCTTCCAATGGTCATCTAAAGTGGGTTGCATATGACTTCTACTAGCTTGAGGACCATGTGCATCTGAGAACCGTAAAATCAATCTTTTGTGGAATCTTTTGGTTACTAGAAACTTGTGATGAGCTGTTGTCACTGGACTGAATTGTGCAAACTTCAGTATTCTTTGGAACATAAGTTTGTTGTTTATTATCTGAGTGATATAGATTTGTAGATTGACCGAAGTGTTTATTCTTGTGATTTAGATGCAAATAAGGAGTTCTTCTTGTTTAACCTTCCTTTAACGTGTGTGCGGTAATTTCTTGATTGACTTTAGGTACTGATGTAGTTGAGTTGGTTATAGAATCTTCACTTGGAATTTTCATCGTCTGAACTGCCGCATTTGAATATGTTTTTACTTCATTTGATTGCTTAACTTTTTGAGTTGCGAAGTTGACTAGATCGGTGTTCGTTCCTTTTTCTTCAACCTGGACTGTTACATTTGAATATTTTGATGTTTCTTCTGCGATAAGTTCTTCAAATTTCTTCTTTAATGATTTTTTTATCATTTTTAAGTTTCTTAATTTGATTGAGTAGATTTTGATTATGTTTTTTGAGACGTAAGAGTTTTTTAGTTCTTGCTTCATCATTCTTATTTTCAATGTTTTGATGTTTAAGCTTCTCATCTTTTAGTTCTCTGATTTGTTCTAATAACTTTTGATTAAGTTTTTTTAAGCACAAATTTTCTTCTCTCTGAGATAGGTTTTCGTTGAATTTCTTATCAAGATATTCTTTTTCTTCTACTTTTTTCTTTGTAATTTTGGATTTCTTGACCTTCTCAAGTAATTGTTGACTATGATCTCTTAGATGCCATATTTCTTTGTTTCTTTTGTTGATCTTTCATAAAATCGATCTTCAAAATCCTTATAATTCTTTTTTGATGCCTCATTTTTTTGATGAAGTTGTAAGAGCTCTTCTTTTAATCTTTTAATTTGTGTATCTGCATTACCTTGATATTCTTCCAAGATAAACGATTTTCTACATGTTCGACAAAATATTGTGCGATTTAAAAAAATCGATGAATACTCATATTCTATTCGACAAAACAAACATCTGGTCCAAAACGTAGAATTATCTATGGAAGCCATAACTCCTTCATTCATATTTGAAGTAGACTCCAAATTTGCCTTCTCTTCAATGATGGAATCCATTACCATAATATTTTACCTTTAATATTTTATTATATAGGTACTATTTTTATAATACCTTTCTCCTTTATATACTTTTGCACTTCTTTATAATCTCTCCCTCTCCTTTTTTTTTTTACATTAATAATCTTTTTGTAATCTCCTTTTATAAGAACTTTAATAATCTTTTTTCCTTTCCTTTCTTTTATACCCACCTATCCACCTTGGATATCGATGCTTGACTTTTACTTGAACTGTTGATTTATTTTTTACTTATCTTTCAATATTGCAATGCCTCTCAGTGTTTACTGATAGCACCTTCTAATAGATTAATGGTAGAACACTCTTTGATAGTTCAACTTAGATTTAAATGAACTTCACGCTTAAAACTATGTTAATTTAATTTGTGCTCAAAACGTTTCTGTTTGTTTGTTTCCAAGCCTCATAACTTATGCTAGCCGCAATGGCTTGATTAATTAATTGATCATTGAATCCGTGGAAGATTACACTGCTTGAAACGAAACTTCTGGAAATTAATAACAGTTTCCACCAAAATAATATTGTCTGCTTATTGAATTAGTGGTTGGGGAAGAAGAAATAGAGTGGAGGATAGTGGCCTACTGAACATGAATGATGCAGAGACGACAACAGATAGGATTGTGGTTGAGGACACAAGAAGTCAGTGGTACTGTGTCTATAAGCAGCACAACAGTGAGGCTACTGCGTCTGTCGGGTGGAGTAGTGTGGTGGGGAAACATGACGAGCAACGACAACTTGGTGGTGGTAGACGGACCTGTGCGACGGGTAGTGGACACGAAGTAGTGGTGGCCGCAGATGGCTTGGAAAACGGTTGGACGGGGCGGAGCAAACTGTTGCGAAGGCCGTCCGCTTCAACACGTTTGCAGGCTACGGTCACTGTGGTGCCTCATGAATGTTGCGGCCACGACTATGTAGCCGTCCAATCATTTTTTTACAATTTTTTGATTTTCTTTTTCTATATGATTTTTTTATTATTTTGTAATTCTTTATATATATATATATTAACTTTCTTTTATTTTTTTTTAATTCAATAATTTTTTTATATATATACTTTAAAGTATATAATTTTTTTTCTATAATTTTTTTTTGTGTTTTTTTTCTTTTTTTCTTCTTTTATATATATATATATTATATATATAAAGAAGAATAGGAAAGAAAAAACGAAGGAAAATAAAAAAAAAACACAGAAAACATATATATTATATATATATATATATATATATATATGTTATATATTTTAGTGTATATATTATATATTTCAAATTAAGTGGCCAAAGGCCTAAATGGTGAAACCACCAGAATGGAGAATCTCCAAAACTATGTAGTGAAAACGCTTCAATAATGACGACATAAGTTGACGTAGATATAATGGCCAAAGGTCGGATCAAATTGGCTTTGTGCAGCGGTTGAGCGGTCATTGGATTGAACGACTCCGATACCAATTTAATGAACAAAGTTCATATACTCAGAGAAATGCTCTGATACCAATGTAACGAGCAAGGTTTGTATACGTAGCAATAATCTTTAGAATATTTCAAAGACAAAGACATCCATTGTAGGATAGGTAATTATATATAAAAATGTTTGAATACAAGTGAGATGATTACAAATGAGGGTGAGACCCTGCATATATACCTAGGCAGGGACCTCTTCACAAACGGTCATGTCCTTAGAGATATGCCTTTTCAATACTAGTTACTAGTTAATTAATCATTATTACAATTATCATTATTATTTCGATTTATATTATTTTATATATATTTTATTCATAACATGCCCCTTCAAAATTTTCCAAAGACATTCCAACACCATAATGTAAGAGAGCAAAGATGGGTGGTATTTATGATATGTTTGATGTGAAGGATACCAAAGGTGTTGATCTTGCAATCCCTTTTAAAACAACTTGTTATTGTTATAACTTATTTTAAACAATTTGTCTTTTTTTAAATGAACAAGTTATAAGCCACTTGGTTATGGAGCCATTGTGAAAGCCTTAAGTCTAGTATTTGTGACCGTTATGGTGAGGAAGTTGGAAGAAATGTTAATGCTTTTGAATGATCAAGGATAAGAAAGAAGAGACATATTTTTTGACCTCTTTCTCTAGCAACATTGTACTCATCGCTGTTCCTGTTCTCGTTATTGTTGCTTTGCCCCTGAAATAAACACAATGTGGTTATTACAAAGATAACATAGACATGCTTGTAAATATATATAGAAATGATTGAATACGGATTGATTGATGAAGTTACGTGTGCCTTGTGATGATATATACTATTTACATTGATTGGTCAAGAGCATGAACATATATGACCTTCTGTTTTCTAATTATTATTGTGTGTTTAGTTCATCTTTATTGTATCTTAGCTTATGCACATGACATGTTCTCTTCCCTTAGAGATTGCTTTTTCCTCAAAGCACATATAATAAGACTTTTCTACCACTGATCATGTCTTCTTGGGAAACATCTTTCTTTATCCTGCTGCAAGGGTTTTGCTTGGTTCTTGATTTGATGTTGAATGCTACAAGGTTCCTTTGTTGTGTGTGCATCATACATAGAATGTTTTCATCTGAATTGTTTAATGTGGAACCATGAGATTAATTTGTAAAATAATTCTGTCCTTGATTAAAGTGAGGTGTTTTGAGCTAATTTTCTGATGTTGTTGCATGTGTGTTTGTGTTTCTTTTCCTTTTTTTTTTTACTTGTGAAGCACCTTGCTTGTAACACTACTGTTCAAATCTCTGTGATTTTTAATTTTGTCCCTGCTAATTAAATTGCATGAATTGTTCTTTTGTGATTCGTGGCCTAAAGTGATCAATTAAATTAACATACAAGGCCTAATACCATATCCCTCATATTGAGTGATAGGGCATAGAACTTTGTTGTTAGTTCCAATTTTTCTATATTTATAAAGAAATTTCATGGCATTTTCTACAACTTTGCTTCCCTATTTGTTAGCTCTTGTATTAGCGAGATCCTAGGTAGGATACACAAAAATGTCAGACCTGTTAGTGATATTGATGTCTACAAAGTTATGTGTGCTATGGGCTACATACTTTTTAGTATTGTGACATTCCTATTTTTATGATTCATCTAAGTTCGAGTGTTCATAGGTTGCAGTATTTTTCCATCTACAAGTAGGAATATATGATTCTTTTTCATTTCTTGGGTCTCGAGTCTTATCAGTGTTCCTTAGGTGAGGTGGAGTATCTCTGTTGAAGTAGATGAAGTTTTGAAGCTCTCATTCTGAAGTGTTACCTGTGACATGATCTGATGAAGAAAACAAAAGATTGAAGCAGACTTCTTTGCAGACCTAATTGAAGACAATTTGAGGCACCTTATTTTGGAAATCTTGAAGGGTTTACTGTTGATTTTTGAGTAGCTTGGGAGGTACTCCAAGCCCAAAGGTTGAGGGTTTGGAGTGTGAAGCGCCGCAAAAGTCATTTGTGGGCTTGGAACCCAAGGCTGGGGTTTTGCACCCATCGATGTTTGGGTCAAAACCATGAGGCATTTTCTGCATGTGATGGATGGAGATGATAGAGAACGTTGAGGAGTATCCAACGCAACAAGAATTGTTGAAATCTGAGTTGTAGAAGATGCGTTATGAATTTTTGAAGTTGACAATGAATTTTTGGACAGTCAATTCATGTAGGCTTGAGGTGAATTAGTCCAGAAGACATGTCTATTCATGGATTTGTTGAGCCCTTCTTTTTGTGTATAAATAGAAGGTGAGAGGATTCATTTTAGCGCATCCAAATGTGCATCAACTCATAGATTTCTCTCTGAAATAGGCTGAGCTCAAGAGAATGAGGACGAAGGTGTTTAGGTCTCTGTTTGGGTGAGTCTGACACCTGTGATTAGGCCGAGTTGCTATAGGAGGAAGGCTGCAGGCCTGAGGGAAAATCTGGTAATGATTTATGTGATATTCTTCTCTATTTGGGTCTGAATTCTGAGCAGGAGATAAAATCGAAGTACTGTGTTAATTCTGGGCAAGTTTTTGTGTGGACAGACCCTTGATTGAGGCAACAAATTGGTACAGCAGGCTGAGTTTTGTTTCACCATTTTGCATAGGGCCGAAAGTGTGAACAGAGGATTGGGGAGTGGCTGTACAGCCAGCGTATAGGAGCAACTCATCAAGGAAGGACAACCACAGCAGTGAAGAAGCTTAGGTGGCAGATTGGGAGGGCTGACGTGGAGTTCTATCGTTCCCTAACCAGACCACACAACTACAACAGTGCTCAACCCATGAAGGTATGTACTTGTTAATGAGATAGTGTTTAGTTGGTTGCTAGTTGGATGGTCCATATTTGGACAGTTGTAGCAGCCTGTAGGAGTCATGTGTTGAGGTTGACTTGGGTGGTTGGAAACCTCAACAAGGAGCAGATCCTACATTGATTGTATTGGGCATCATTGGATTGGTGGAAGGCAACGTGTTGATGGCCCAAAGTATCCCTTGACAAGGAGTCATAATGAGAGCTTGACGACTGAAGGTTGGGTGAAGGATTGAGCCTAATGTGTAGCTCTTTGATGGACGAAAGAAACTACTAGATTGGTAGATTGGAGCTCAGGTGTTGGCCAACCTAGAAGAGCAGATTGGATAAACCTGTGTTCATTGAAGCAGAAGTGACTTGCAGCAGTGATAGGTGGCAACCCTCCTGGAGGCTCTATGTGTTGTCCTTTGATGGACTAAGGGGTAGCTAAAGAGCAGAACGGGAGCAAAGTACCGGCAAGACGAGATACGACATAGAAACTGCAACGAGATTATCATTGTATCTTCTATTCTTGTTCTTGTGGATAATTGAGGGCCATTATCCCTTGTATGGGAGCCCTAGACAATTGTATTATATGTTGATTAATATAACGAAGTTGGGTTGAAATTTGTAAAATGTTGTCTATATTTGTGCATGTGTGATTTATTGCTTTATATTGTTCTGCTGTGAAAAGTAGCTTTGTTGAGTTTCTTGGTTTGGTAGCATCAGAGATTCCAAGATTCTATCTTAAACCCAAGATCGTCGAAATTCAACATGGTACCAGAGGGTGTTTGAGCTACTTTGGAGGACAGTGAATTAGAGTGTGCACAACAAAGTACAACTTAAGAGGGAGTTGTAGGTGAAGGGCTCACTACAATGTCGAAGTTGTAGGTTGGTCTCCGGTATGAGGATAGGTTGGAGGGTTGCCCAACTATAGACCATGGAAGGAAAGGATCAAGTTTGTCTTGTAGGTCAACAGGATTGGGGAGTTTGTGAGAAAGCCATCAAGAAGCCAACCGACCCAAAGGAGCTGGAAGTGTACGAGGATTTGGATACGAAGGCGAGATTGATCATCCTTGATGGTCTGAAGGATCCCTTGATACCTAATTTGTTCAGGAAGAACACTCCACATGAGATGTGGATGGCTCATCAAAATTTGTTCTAGAATAAGAATTAGAATAAGGTACAGGATAAGTTAAAATCCACCAAGATAATACAAGGTGGAGGGACTTCGTATCTGACGAGTTTGTCTCAGGTCTAAGATGAGTTGGTTGTCGTCGATGTGGCTATTTCAGATTTTGATATGGTGAGGATTGCTTTGAAAGGGTTCACCGAGGAATGGAAGCCCTTCATCAAAGGGATCGTTGCCAGAGAGAAGTTGCCAGACTGGAATAGGCTGTGGGACGATGTCATTCAGGAGGAGTTACGAGACGAGGATCTTCATCCGAAGAAGAGGGCTTCAGATGATGACATGGCACTTGTAGCACGAATGAAGGGTGAGCAGAAGAAGGACTTGAGTAAAGTCAAGTGTTTCAACTATGGTGAGATGGATCATTTTTCATCGAAATGTCCGATGAAGAAGGGAGATGATGAGAAGAAGAAAGGGAAGCGGGTCGTCGATGTTGCCACTTTTGTTGAGATAGATGCTCTCCTCAAGAGATTGGAGGAGGAGGACTTTGCTATGATCTCTCATTTCTCGCATGGTACTGTCAATGAGGATGGATGGTATGTGGACAATGGTGGTGCGTCGAAACATGTAACAGGGTCACATGAGGTTTTTGAGACTCTAGCTGAATGGGACTCAAAGTTGCACATGGTGTTGGGCGACAAGAGTCAGAAGGAGATCAGAGGATCGAGAGTTGTGCCATTCAGGATGGAGATAGGACGAGTAATGTGGGACCAGGATGTACTGTTTATATCAGGACTTAGATATAGCGTGATATCTGTCTCAATGATTGAGAAGGGGTTTGAGGTCTTGTTCCAGGATGGGAAGGCAAGACTCAGACTGAGAGGCTCTAGCTCTGCAGGTATTGTGCTTGGAGTTACAGAGCATGGTCTATACAGTTTGACGGACAATGTTATTGATCATTGGAAGAAGAAGCAGGCGGACCAGGTGCAAGTTCAGAGAAGCAGATGCAGGTGCAGGCTTTAGAGGTACAGGTACAGGTTCCAGAGAAGAAGGTCCAGGTTCCAGAGGCTTAGAGGGAGTCGAGTTCGAGTGGGAGCTTGCATATTCAGAAGGAGACTTTGCAGCCAAGAAGAGCGCATGGTCAGTGGGGAGCAAGGGTGCTCCTATAACTGCCAAGAAGGAATCAAACCTCAACTACAGGTACGGATCCTACAGTGATTGTATTGGGAATCATTGGACTAGTGGAGGGTAGTGTGTTGATGGCCAAAGTAGCCTTTGATAAGCAGTCATAACGAGAGCTTGACAACTGAAGTTTGGGTGAAGGATTGAGGCTAATGTGTAGCTCTTTGATGGACAAAAGAAGGTATTAGATTGGCAAATTGAAGTTCATGTATTGCCCAGCCTAGAAGAGCAGATTGGATAAGCCCATGTTCATTGAAGCATGAGTGGCTTGCAACTGTGATAGGTGGCGGCCCTCTTGGAGCCTCTATGTGTTGTCCTTTGATGGACTAAGGGTTAGGTAGAGACTAGAATGGGAGCAAAGGACCGACAGGAGGAGATAGGACATAGAGACAACTGCGAGATTGTCATTGTATCATGTATTCTTGTACTTGTGGATAATTGAGGGCCATTATCCCTTGTATGGGAGCCCTAGATAATTGTATTATATGTTGTTTAATATAATGGAGTTGGGTTGAAATTTGTAAAAAGTTGTATATATTTGTGCATGTGTGATTTACTACTTTATATTGTTTCGTTGTGCAAAGTAACTTTGTTGAGATTCTTAGCATGTTATAGTTGGTCATGGATGTTTTGAGAAGTACAACTGTAGATTTAGCTTGGGTTTGTGGAGATTACTTCTCTCATTGAGAGGGAGAGCTGATGAGATGGACATTCTCCTCGTGTCTTCATGACCTTGGTTGGAGAGGTTCTCCCTGTTTCATTTAGACCTTGGCTGGAGAATGGTTTGAAAGATTGGATAGCATTATGGACTGACATTGTTCCTGTGTCATTTACTTTGACCTGATTAGGGAGGTTATACTTGTGTCAAGTACGTATGCTTGATTAGGAAGAATGGTTCGATTCATTGACATTCTTGCTATGTCATTGTATAGTGACCTGATTAGCGCGTAGTCCATGTGTCACTTTGACTTGATTAGGAAGAATAGTCTTGTGGACAAACATTTTCTTGTGTCATTGTATAGTGACCTGATTAGGGCTGTAGTCCTTGTGTCACTTTGACTTGTATAGGAAAATGGTCCAACAAAGGATAGTCATTCTCTCTATCATTGAATAGTGACCTGATTAGTGAGTTTATCCCTGTGTCACTTTGACCTAGATTAGAGAGAGTGGTCTTAGAGGTTATAACTTCTCAACATCGTGCTTTGATCTCTTTCTAGAGTGACCTTGTTTTGGCATTGTGCTCTGATCTCTTTTTAGAGTGAGCTTGTTTACCAAATGATGCATTTGAGCCATACGTCAAGGGTACTGTCTGGGTTATGGCAATGTGGTTGATGATGGTGATGATATTGATGATGATGCTTATCTTATTCTTGATAATCCTTCCTTATAAAATTGTCAACTTTAGAACATATTGATAGTCATTATGAATACCTTCCTAGTTAAGAGGGAGTGTTGAAATTGTAACCAGGTTCGGTCTTCAAAATCATAACCTTGTAAAGAGCAAAAAAGAATGTATTTGAGTCAGAAGAAAAAGTTATTTTTATCATGTCCCATTTGGACATTAAAAAGAAAGAAAATTGATCTTTTAGAACATATTTAGGTCTCTCCAAAATGCCTTTGTCGGCGAACAAGAAGTGTAAAGTTTTGTAGATGTTCTATGCTAAGAGCAATTTTACTTTTCACACAGCAATCATACAAGTAGTTAAGCAAAATGCAGATAGAACATATAAGCAGATCTTACAGAAGACAAATCAGAAACATGAAAAATGTGTGATCGTTTCGGCGGTCAACAGGATGCTTCAACCAGCAAAGACTTTATTAGTCAGCCAGCCCAGATGTGTCACAACAACCCTCCAACCAGTAGATGAGTCAAACCAAGTAAATTCCTCAAAAGTCAACGCTGTCCTGAAAAGTCAACGCAGGGGCAGCGAGCTAAAAGTCAACGCAGCAGCAAAATGGTCAACTCTTTGACCTCGATTTTTGTGCCAGGTAGTACGGCCTTCAAAAATCGAACTTCCCACAAATTTTCAGCTTGTTTGGACCACGGGTTGACCAAAGTCAACGCTGGTCAAACTTCCAGCAAAACCCTAGCAGCAGAAACCCTAGTTGCAGAAAATCCGTACAGTTTGTCCTCTTCGTCCTTCCCACGTGTGGCTGAATTTGTCCTCCAAGTAGCTCGTATTCTCTAAGATGAGAGAGAAGATGTGAGTTGATTGTGTTGAAATTCTCTCCAACTTTTCCTGTATTTATATCCATCAATGAGGGTGTGTGACACATCTGTTGGGCATGTGAGCCTACATGACAAAAACTGGCTGACCTTGCACATATAATTTATTAAGAATAATAAATTCAAAATATAAGTTCTGCTCATCGGATTAAGACTATTTTTATATGGATTTTACACCTCTCAGAAAGAGGAATCCAACAAAAATATTAGCCTCTTAATATGAGCATCAGAACATGGAGTTTAGACCTAGTTGTCCAAATTTAACAGTCCCTCTCAACTAGGGAGAACTCCATCTATTAGTGCAATCAACATCGTGAGTCATCCCGCCAAAACTTGCTTTGCTGGCTTCTTTATTTCAGAACAGAAGTGGGTCAGTCACAAAGACATCATCCCCCGACTGACATAATCAATCCAGAGGTCCCAGACCTCACAAATCTTGATCCCAGATCAAGTGGTTGGACCATGCCATCCTAGATAGAGAGTACGGCAATCTCTGATGCGTCCATCAGTCTTTGCTAATAGTCTCTAGCTTTTCCACACCTCATTGGCCAAATGAGAGGTACTTCCCATGAGGCCTGAACTCAATGGGTAGGATGCATACGGGGCACAGATAAATGAGTGGCGAACCAGCTCAATAAT